>JZKD02S1690853.1:101867-134889 GCA_000966675.3 Picea glauca
CTTGGTTAACACCAGACCATATATTTTCTTTGCAGTAAGCACCTTGAGCTAGTTTATGGTAGAGCTAAGACACTACCATTGGTTTTCAACAAAGAATGTGTTGATGTACCTGCATGGTACAGTTGGATATGGCCTCAATTATGTTTCAGGTGGTGAAGTGAAGTTGCAGATATATATACATTCTGACCGGGAAGGGAGTTCAATAGATAGATTGGGTACCTTGGGGTGCTTCTTCAACTTGGGATTAGTTAGTATTTCAGGAAAGCGGGTATTTGTAACACTTATTATGATAGAGAAAAGTATATTGGAGCTAGTTGTTGTAGGAAAATCTCCCTGCGGATAGGTAGATCACCTCTAAGAGCTTGACCCTAACTCTAGACAGAAATTCTTAATGTGGACACTGACTTCCTTTCAAATCTATCTAAGCTAATACATGAGAAGGAAGGATGAAAAAAGTACCTCTTTATCGACATTTGTCCCTGCACGCTCCTAGTTGTGCTTCGATCCTTTGCTTCTCGCTGAATCCTGTGGACAAAACAAGATACAACCACTTCCTACCCTATTGATATTAGCTTGAAAACAGATCTATCAGTTAATGATAAGTTCATGTAACATTAGACACAAACTAGAAAGAAACAGGCCAAGCGTGTCATATTTATGAGAATAACGACAACAATACTTACAATCGTAGATGCGAATGCGACAGCTTCGTCAAGTTCTCTTCGTCTAACCCTTGCTTGAAATATCCACAACCCAGACAAAAACAGCTTCACTGATCACTCTATTTTGGCTGACTGTTTATTTTCTCCAAGATCATAAGTTTCATACTAGCAGTTCTCCCCTTTCCACCATCATAGAGCCTGCTTATATAGGTTAAGAGGAGCTTAACCTCTTGAGTTATCTTTAGAACAAGTTGGGAACTTCCTCCTCAGATCAAGGATCTCTTGATGAAACCAATAATTCGAACACAACTGCCTCCTAATATTGAAGGATCCTCCCCTTATTCTCCTCAACGGGCCAACTACTGCCTCAGATTAGGCAGCGCTCCCTTAGAAGGGAAATCAGAGTGTTGTAGCGCTCCCTGGTAAGCTATGGAGGGGCGCCAATGCTCTCCTTCAGAGGGGGAAGGGGAGCATTATAACACTCCCTGAAGCCTTGTAGGGGAGCACTAGCGCTCCTAGGACTGATATAGGGGAGCGCTCCCCCTCAAAACCTCTGTTTCAGAGCTCTCTTAAGGTGTCAAGAGTTATTTGACTTCAGTAAACCAGTTCTTCTTATCCAAATCAATCACATGAGATGTTTTGAGTGTCTCCTTAGTGTCGTCGGCATGGAAATATGCTCAGACATCATTTGCGACACTTGCGAAAGTTGTAAGGAAGATGCGACACTTACGACGATTGAGAGGAACATGCGACACTTATCCAGCTGAGTAATTTTGACATGTAACAGATTGCCCCCCAAAGTATGAAGTTAGAAGATGTCAAATGATAACTAAAATACTTTGTAGACGTCCAAGCAAGGGTATAGACTCGGAGAACCTGACATAAGCTGCACACAAAACATCCAACAAATATCATGACATATTTCAAAACCCTAGGCAGGCATACCTATGCTTGGGTGATCAAGACTTAGCAGGATATGGCTGCCATAAAATACACTGCGGATCCATAATTGTATTGATAAAAAAGGGTATAGCCACCGAAGATACAATGTGGATCTATAATCTAATGACTCAGACTGTTCGTAGCCACGAAGAATACAAAGTGGATCTACGAGATGACAAGACATAGCCACGACCAATACAAAGTGGATCTATGTGACAGTGTATGTGTTCTTGTCCAATGAATACTCCTTCGCAGCCTGGGCAAAGCATATATAAAAGTGATCGCTCAACCCAGGGTCTTCTTACCAATCCCAATATGGTAAGAATCCGACCATGCGAATAGATGTCTTGACGTCGAACATGGCAGAAACCACTTGATTACCGGTCAATGGTGTGAACCGTTAACAAGTGCGAGGGAGATCACCATTAATGTCAATGNCTTGGTTAACACCAGACCATATATTTTCTTTGCAGTAAGCACCTTGAGCTAGTTTATGGTAGAGCTAAGACACTACCATTGGTTTTCAACAAAGAATGTGTTGATGTACCTGCATGGTACAGTTGGATATGGCCTCAATTATGTTTCAGGTGGTGAAGTGAAGTTGCAGATATATATACATTCTGACCGGGAAGGGAGTTCAATAGATAGATTGGGTACCTTGGGGTGCTTCTTCAACTTGGGATTAGTTAGTATTTCAGGAAAGCGGGTATTTGTAACACTTATTATGATAGAGAAAAGTATATTGGAGCTAGTTGTTGTAGGAAAATCTCCCTGCGGATAGGTAGATCACCTCTAAGAGCTTGACCCTAACTCTAGACAGAAATTCTTAATGTGGACACTGACTTCCTTTCAAATCTATCTAAGCTAATACATGAGAAGGAAGGATGAAAAAAGTACCTCTTTATCGACATTTGTCCCTGCACGCTCCTAGTTGTGCTTCGATCCTTTGCTTCTCGCTGAATCCTGTGGACAAAACAAGATACAACCACTTCCTACCCTATTGATATTAGCTTGAAAACAGATCTATCAGTTAATGATAAGTTCATGTAACATTAGACACAAACTAGAAAGAAACAGGCCAAGCGTGTCATATTTATGAGAATAACGACAACAATACTTACAATCGTAGATGCGAATGCGACAGCTTCGTCAAGTTCTCTTCGTCTAACCCTTGCTTGAAATATCCACAACCCAGACAAAAACAGCTTCACTGATCACTCTATTTTGGCTGACTGTTTATTTTCTCCAAGATCATAAGTTTCATACTAGCAGTTCTCCCCTTTCCACCATCATAGAGCCTGCTTATATAGGTTAAGAGGAGCTTAACCTCTTGAGTTATCTTTAGAACAAGTTGGGAACTTCCTCCTCAGATCAAGGATCTCTTGATGAAACCAAGAATTCGAACACAACTGCCTCCTAATATTGAAAGATCCTCCCCTTATTCTCCTCAACGGGCCAACTACTGCCTCAGATTAGGCAGCGCTCCCTTAGAAGGGGCATCAGAGTGTTGTAGCGCTCCCTGGTAAGCTATGGAGGGGCGCCAATGCTCTCAAGATGAGCATATCTCCTTCAGAGGGGGAAGGGGAGCATTATAACGCTCCCTGAAGCCTTGTAGGGGAGCGCCAGCGCTCCTAGGACTGATATAGGGGAGCGCTCCCCCTCAAAACCTCTGTTTCAGAGCTCTCTTCAGGTGTCAAGAGTTATTTGACCATAGTAAACCAGTTCTTCTTCTCCAAATCAAGCACATGAGATGTTTTGAGTGTCTCCTTAGTGTCGTCGGCATGGAAATATGCTCGGACATCATTTGCGACACTTGTGACCAACTTGCGACACTTGCGAAAGTTGTAAGGAAGATGCGACACTTACGACGATTGAGAGGAACATGCGACACTTATCCAGCTGAGTAATTTTGACATGTAACAGATTTCCCCCCAAAGTATGAAGTTAGAAGATGTCAACTGATAACTGAAATACTTTGTAGACGTCCAAGCAAGGGTATAGACTCGGAGAACCTGACATAAGCTGCACACAAAACATCCAACAAATATCATGACATATTTCAAAACCCTAGGCAGGCATACCTATGCTTGGGTGATCAAGACTTAGCAGGATATGGCTGCCATAAAATACACTGCGGATCCATAATTGTATTGATAAAAAAGGGTATAGCCACCGAAGATACAATGTGGATCTATAATNCGATGGTGGAAGTAGAAGCGGCCAAGTAAAGGATATAATCCTTTGTATATTCAGGGGGATGTAACAAAGGTGCATGGGTCAAAGCGTGCTTGAGAGCGTCGAATGACCGTTGAGCGGCGTCATCCCAGATGAAAGGGATGTTCTTTTGCGGTAACCGCATAAATCCTTTAGTGATCTCGGCATAATTGTAGATGAAACGACGAAGAAAGTTTTCTTTGCCTTGCAAACTTTGGATTTGGATTAAATTGGTAGGTGGAGGTAAGGCTAAGATGGCCTTGATCTTTAAGGGATCCACCCTGATCCCATCTTTAGAGACAATGAAGCCGAGGAGTCGACCTGATTTGACAACAAAAATGCATTTGTGTGGGTTCAGATGAATATGGTAGAACCTACATCGCAGAAAAATCGCGCGTAAATGATCAATGTGATCGGATCGATTTAGCGAATGTGCGGGTAAATCGTCGAGATATGGTTCTGCTATATGTTTGATGTCATGAAAAGCGTATGACATGGCTCACTGGAAAGTGGCTCCAACATTTTTAAGGCCAAAAGGTAGCTTTCGGTAGGCGAAAGTTCCCCAAGGGTAGATGAAGGCTGTCTTGTGTTGATCAGTGGTTAAGATTTCAATCTTGTTATATCCAGAAAAACCATCCATGAAAGAGAAGATTACGCTCCCCTCGCAATTATCGATGATTTGGTCGATGAAGGGCGTAGGGAAGTGGTGTAGGGAAGGTACCCATGAGGCTAGAATATTTCAATAATCCAACACCAATGCTTTCATACATAATCAGGTGGTCTCCCAAAAAAGGAATGTTGTTGGTAGCAGGGATGCGAGCGTCGGGTGTACAGAAATCAAGCTGATCGACAGTAACAATTTTTCCTTGATGGGGGAATTGTACACATCGAAACACCGACGAGGCGACGACAGTCATAGCGTAGAACTAACTTCTTCCAAGTAGTAGGTTGTAATCGAGGGAAGCATCGACCACCTCGACGTCAACGGTAACAGTTTTTCCGCCTAATTGAATGACTAAGGATTGTAATAATCCGTGAGGATGAAAACCTCATCCATCAAAGGCGCGTAACATGGTAGAGGATTTTTTAAGGGCCGGTGATTTCAAGCCTTTCCAACAAGATAGAGACATGACACAGGTGGAGGCTCCCTCATCCAGGATAGTCCGGTGGATTTGTTGGTTGTGGACAACAACATCGATTTGGAAAGCTAGCTGGTGGGAGAGTCGCGGTTGATGATCGTCCAGATTAAACGTGATGTTGTTTGATGACTCAGGATCAAAAGCGTCGATGGCGGCTAAGAGTGTTCTACGTTGGCTGGGGCAATGTTGTAGAACTTCCAAGGTGGACATGGCACACGGGGCTTGGGCCAAATCTTCTACAATGTTGTAATTTTGGGCCGCCTGTGAATTAGAATTGAAGGTAGATTTCCGGATGGTGCTCTTAGGAGGGCGTAAGATAGAGTCAAAAGAAGGTTTCTCAATCTGGAGTGGCCCAGATGGAGGGCTAATAGATGGAGGATTGATGGAGGATGGCAACAGGTCTGACAGAGAACCGTTAGCAATCTTCGGTTTATCAGGTTTAACTGGCATGTCATATGTCGCAGAGAGAGTAGTTAGATTAACTCCGTTAAACATGTAAATGTGGGCACTTGTCAAGGCCTCATCATGAGGTTGGTTGGAACTGCCCCCCAGCGTGGGGGTTTGTTCAACCAACGATTGTTGCTGCGGAAAAGGCTGAGTGAGCACAGCGGGTTGCGAATTTACTTTGAAAAGTTTGGCCACTTCATCGCAATGTGGATAGTCTCGAGTGTAGTGATCGTCACCGCAAATGAGACATGGGAATTTTGGTTTCCATTGCGGTTGTTTTCCGACAGCAGGGGTTTGCGGTTGGGTCTTGGGTTGTTCGTTGTTATTGTTCTTCTTTGGTTTGTTTCTCGCTTTCTTCTTACCCCCAAGTTGTTGTGAACGGGTTGACTAGACCACATTCACATCAGAGACCTGAGTTTGAGGGGGGGTAGAAGAGGGTTCAGTCGGACTGGGAGCACCCGCCGAAGTAGGTCGCTGGATCATTCCNCGAGGCGACGACAGTCATAGCGTAGAACTAACTTCTTCCAAGTAGTAGGTTGTAATCGAGGGAAGCATCGACCACCTCGACGTCAACGGTAACAGTTTTTCCGCCTAATTGAATGACTAAGGATTGTAATAATCCGTGAGGATGAAAACCTCATCCATCAAAGGCGCGTAACATGGTAGAGGATTTTTTAAGGGCCGGTGATTTCAAGCCTTTCCAACAAGATAGAGACATGACACAGGTGGAGGCTCCCTCATCCAGGATAGTCCGGTGGATTTGTTGGTTGTGGACAACAACATCGATTTGGAAAGCTAGCTGGTGGGAGAGTCGCGGTTGATGATCGTCCAGATTAAACGTGATGTTGTTTGATGACTCAGGATCAAAAGCGTCGATGGCGGCTAAGAGTGTTCTACGTTGGCTGGGGCAATGTTGTAGAACTTCCAAGGTGGACATGGCACACGGGGCTTGGGCCAAATCTTCTACAATGTTGTAATTTTGGGCCGCCTGTGAATTAGAATTGAAGGTAGATTTCCGGATGGTGCTCTTAGGAGGGCGTAAGATAGAGTCAAAAGAAGGTTTCTCAATCTGGAGTGGCCCAGATGGAGGGCTAATAGATGGAGGATTGATGGAGGATGGCAACAGGTCTGACAGAGAACCGTTAGCAATCTTCGGTTTATCAGGTTTAACTGGCATGTCATATGTCGCAGAGAGAGTAGTTAGATTAAATCCGTTAAACATGTAAATGTGGGCACTTGTCAAGGCCTCATCATGAGGTTGGTTGGAACTGCCCCCCGGCATGGGGGTTTGTTCAACCAACGATTGTTGCTGCGGAAAAGGCTGAGTGAGAACAGCGGGTTGCGAATTTACTTTGAAAAGTTTGGCCACTTCATCGCAATGTGGATAGTCTCGAGTGTAGTGATCGTCACCGCAAATGAATTTCGGTTTCCATTGCGGTTGTTTTCTGGCAGCAGGGGTTTGCGGTTGGGTCTTGGGTTGTTCATTGTTATTGTTCTTCTTTGGTTTGTTTCTCGCTTTCTTCTTGCCCCCAAGTTGTTGTGAACGGGTTGACTGGACCGCATTCACATCAGAGACCTGAGTTTGAGGGGGGGTAGAAGAGGGTGCAGTCGGACTGGGAGCAGCCTCCGAAGCAGGTCGCTGGATCATTCCAGTAGACTGGGTAGAAGATTGAGCCTTGACGGAGCCAATAACTCCATCCGCATGCGAAGCAGTCGATGGTTTGGATGGATCATTAGTGGCACGGGTAGCGTTCGGTATCAACTCATACAGAGTACCGAATTGTGAATAGACTAAGTCTAAGTGCTGAGCTTGGGCGATGGATTCTTCCTCAGTGACCACACCACCCATGGCAACATCACGAGCAATCTGGGGTAAYARTGATTTCGTGAACCATTCYGCTAAYAATTGGTCRGGRATGACCGCTTTGATTAGCCTTCGTCGTCGTCTCCATTCATGGATATGATCGGAGATATGTACCGAAGTTGTCCGATGAAGGGAGGTTAATAGTTCAGTACCCGTCTCGTATCAAATGGGTAGTTGGAAGTGCGTGAGGAAGGACATGGCGAGGGAGTTGAAATCATGAAAAAATGTGCATGGTAATTCAATATACCATTTCACTGCGGAACCCGTAAGTGTTCGTTGGAAAAGACGCAAACGAATCGAATTGTCCATGAGGGAGTTGGATGAACACCACAAATGGAAGGTCATCACGTGGTTGTTCAGGTCTTCTCTGGACTTTCCGTCGAATTTTGGGATATCAGAAGGAAGTTTAGCTGGAATAGCTGGCCAAACCAGAGAATGATAAATAGGATCATTCGTTAACCGAGACAAGTCTGGAAGGTCTAGGGTAGCTAGAAAAGGTAGTTGTCGGTTAACCTATGGGTAATGTTGGTGTGGTATAGGGACACCAGTGGGGCCTAATACTGGGTTATGTGGATAATTATAACTCCTGGGCCCTCTCATGTGAGGTTGGTTTTGACCAAGGTACATAGGATTTGAGATGTTTTGAGAAGTATGTGTGAGCAGAGGATAACCGAATGGGTTTTGTGGGTTATAGGGTGGGTTTGGTATTTGTCCATAAGGGGGTTGTTGCAGAGTCTGAACATTTTTTCTTGTGGAGAAATGTGGGTTTCCTTGAAAAGGGATGCTCCATGGATTGGGTGCGGCAGACACATTTTGTCCTTGTGGTTGATGATAAACTCCGGATTGAGGCTGCCCCCCAGCATGAGGGTGCCCCCCGAATGGAATTTTTCCTCCAGTGGGAGGATTCCCCCCAGCATTAGGGTTCCCTCCGAATGGAATTTGTCCACCGGTGGGAGGATGCCCCCTAGTTTGAGGTAGAGTTCCCGGGATTTGAGAGCCATACGTAAATGATTGATTGGTACCGCCGATCGGGTTAGGACCACCAAGACCGGTCCCTCCGGGTTGTTGGATAGGTATGGAACTTCCCGATATAACTTGGGTATTGGTTTGGGTAGTGGAAGTATTCAGTGCCCTAAATCCAAAAGGAAGTGTAGGTCTTGGTGTTATAGGGGTGCCAATCGGAGCTTGATTGACTACTGCGTTACCGACGGGGATAGTCGGAATGTGTGGGGTCATTGTAGAATGAGCCGTATGGAGGGGAATAGTAGACATTGGGCTAACAGATAGTGTGTTCGGACCAACGGTTGGTGTGGCTGTAAAAGTGGTGGTACCGGNCAGACCCAAAGAATGCATTGAATATGATAAGAAATCATTTCTTTTTGATGAACATCTATCTAAGGGAGAGAGAAAGTTCTTTTCACTAACAAGCACTATTAGGGAATGTCCTCAAGCAATTCTTTTTCTCGATCAAATCCTGATGTAATGCTAAAGATTTCAAATTGCCTTCTAATATGCACAATCAATCATGAAGATGTCTTTTATTGTTTGCATATGAATAATGATCAATTCAACACAATGCTTGTCTTGCTAATTGTCTTTTATACGAATGAAAATCAAACTAGCACAAGCAAAATTCATACAAACAATACACCCTTTCGAAAAGCAGAAGAAAAGAAACAGTCGAAGAGAAAACAAACTTCACACCCAAAAGAAAAAGTTTGAAGAACAATGATCCTAACTAAAATCAAGATGAAGAGGTCTGTAGGCCTTTGATGACCTTCACCAAGGTTTTTACTCAGTTAAACAGAGAGAAAGACAATGCATGGGTCTTGGACTCTAATCAACAGAAAAACTCAATAACAATAGTGAAGAAGGCTACAAAATCCAAATATTAAGGTGTTTTTTCTTCAAGAAGACAGATTTCAAGGTTGAAAGGGAAGAAACATTGACTCACAAGGTTACTCAGTAGAAGAGACACAGAGGCAAAACCCAGAAAAAGCAATTCTGGAAGGTTTTTTGGGCCAAAGAGGGCTGGCGCTCTGTTTCCAAAGGCAAGGAGAGTTATATCACTCTTTTCAAAGCTATGGGGGAGCGCTAGTGCTTTGTTAACACTAGGACAGGGGCACCAGGGTGTAAAACTCCCAAAAATGTCAAAAAATCAAAAAATTGCAATTCAATTCCGACAATTATGATGAGTATGATGAGGTAAGGAGCCAATCAGCTCATGAAACCAATGAAAAGAGGAGTGAACCAGGTCTGAAACAATCAAGGGATAGAACAAGGTCAATGAGGAGAAAATCAAAACAAAAAGTTTCGATTTGAGGCTATTTCCCCAGCGGAGTCGCCAGTTTCTGTTGTAGGAAAATCTCCCTGCGGACAGGTAGATCGTCTCTAAGAGCTTGACCCTAACTCTAGACAGAAAATGCTTAACGTGGACAATGAATTCCTTTCAAATCTATCTAAGCTAATACATGAGAAGGAAGGATGACAGAAGTACCTCTTTATCGACGTTTGTCCCTGCACGCTCCTAGTTGCGCTTCGATCCTTTGCTTCTCACTGAATCCTGTGGACAAAACAAGATACAACCACTTCCTACCTTATTGATATTAGCTTGAAAACAAATCTATCTGTTAATGATAAGTTCATGCAACATTAGACACAAACTAGAAAGAAACAGGCCAAGCGTGTCATATTGATGAGAATAACGACATCAATACTTACAATCGAAGATGCGAATGCGACAGCTTCGTCAAGTCCTCTTTGTCTAACCCTTGCCTGAAAGATCCACAACCTGGAAAATAACAACTTCACTGATCACTCTCTTTTGGCCGACTGTGTATTTTATCCAAGATCATAAGTTTCATACTAGCAGTTCTCCCCTTTCCACCATCATAGAGCCTGCTTATATAGGTTAAGAGGAGATTAACCTCTTGAGTTATCTTTAGAACAAGTTGGGAACTTCCTCCTTATATCAGGGATATCTTGATGAAACCAAGAATTTGAACACAACTGCCTCCTAATCTCAAAATATCCTCCCCTTATTCTCCTCAATGGGCCAACTACTACCTCAGATTAGGCAGCGCTCCCTTAGAAGGGGCATCAGAGTGTTGTAGCGCTCCCTGGTAAGCTATGGAGGGGCGCCAGCGCTCTCAAGATGAGCAACGCTCCTTCAGAGGGGGCAGGGGAGCGTTATAACGCTCCCTGAAGCCTTGTAGGGGAGCGCTAATGCTCCTAGGACTGATATAGGGGAGCGCTCCCCCTCAAAACCTTTGTTTCAGAGCTCTCTTCAGATGTCAAGAGTTATTTGACTTCAGTAAACCAGTTCTTATTCTCCAAATCAAGCACATGAGATGTTTTGAGTGTCTCCTTAGTGTCGTTGGCATGGAAATATGCTCGGACATCATTTGTGACACTTGGGACCAACTTGCGACACTTGCGAAAGTTGTAAGGAAGATGCGACACTTACGACGATTGAGAGGAACATGCGACACTTATCCAGCTGAGTAATTTTGACGTGTAACACCAGTGTCACAAGTCGTGAAGTAATTTGTTCAGAAGCTTCTTGCAGGACTTCATTAGAGACATGGTGCATAAGGGAGCAATGAAGCTCCAGTACATATCCATATATGAGAAGATTGTAGATCATCTGAGACATGATACAAAAGGGAGCAATGAAGCTATGGTATCTAGAGATGAGCTTGGCGTGATGAAAAATGTCTCCCTCACTGAGAGGGAGTGTTGATGTTTTGGGCAACACCAGGAATAAATTATCCTTTGATGACCATGTNTCATACAAACAATACACCCTTTCGAAAAGCAGAAGAAAAGAAACAGTCGAAGAGAAAACAAACTTCACACCCAAAAGAAAAAGTTTGAAGAACAATGATCCTAACTAAAATCAAGATGAAGAGGTCTGTAGGCCTTTGATGACCTTCACCAAGGTTTTTACTCAGTTAAACAGAGAGAAAGACAATGCATGGGTCTTGGACTCTAATCAACAGAAAAACTCAATAACAATAGTGAAGAAGGCTACAAAATCCAAATATTAAGGTGTTTTTTCTTCAAGAAGACAGATTTCAAGGCTGAAAGGGAAGAAACATTGACTCACAAGGTTACTCAGTAGAAGAGACACAGAGGCAAAACCCAGAAAAAGCAATTCTGGAAGGTTTTTTGGGCCAAAGAGGGCTGGCACTCTGTTTCCAAAGGCAAGGAGAGTTATATCGCTCTTTTCAAAGCTATGGGGGAGTGCTAGTGCTTTGTTAACACTAGGACAGGGGCACCAGGGTCTAAAACTCCCAAAAATGTCAAAAAATCAAAAAATTGCAATTCAATTCCGATAATTATGATGAGTATGATGAGGTAAGGAGCCAATCAGCTCATGAAACCAATGAAAAGAGGAGTGAACCAGGTCTGAAACAATCAAGGGATAGAAAAAGGTCAATGAGGAGAAAATCAAAACAAAAAGTTTCGATTTGAGGCTATTTCCCCAGCAGAGTCGCCAGTTTCTGTTGTAGGAAAATCTCCCTGCGGACAGGTAGATCGTCTCTAAGAGCTTGACCCTAACTCTAGACAGAAAATGCTTAACGTGGACACTGGATTCCTTTCAAATCTATCTAAGCTAATACATGAGAAGGAAGGATGACAAAAGTACCTCTTTATCGACGTTTGTCCCTGCACGCTCCTAGTTGCGCTTCGATCCTTTGCTTCTCACTGAATCCTGTGGACAAAACAAGATACAACCACTTCCTACCCTATTGATATTAGCTTGAAAACAAATCTATCTGTTAATGATAAGTTCATGTAACATTAGACACAAACTAGAAAGAAACAGGCCAAGCGTGTCATATTGATGAGAATAACGGCATCAATACTTACAATCGTAGATGCGAATGCGACAGCTTCGTCAAGTCCTCTTTGTCTAACCCTTGCCTAAAAGATCCACAACCTGGAAAATAGCAACTTCACTGATCACTCTCTTTTGGCTGACTGTGTATTTTATCCAAGATCATAAGTTTCATACTAGAAGTTCTCCCCTTTCCACCATCATAGAGCCTGCTTATATAGGTTAAGAGGAGATTAACCTCTTGAGTTATCTTTAGAACAAGTTGGGAACTTCCTCCTTATATCAGGGATCTCTTGATGAAACCAAGAATTTGAACACAACTGCCTCCTAATCTCAAAATATCCTCCCCTTATTCTCCTCAATGGGCCAACTACTACCTTAGATTAGGCAGCGCTCCCTTAGAAGGGGCATCAGAGTGTTGTAACGCTCCCTGGTAAGCTATGGAGGGGCGCCAGCGCTCTCAAGATGAGCAACTCTCCTTCAGAGGGGGTAGGGGAGCGTTATAACGCTCCCTGAAGCCTTGTAGGGGAGCACCAACGCTCCTAGGACTGATATAGGGGAGCGCTCCCCCTCAAAACCTTTGTTTCAGAGCTCTCTTCAGATGTCAAGAGTTATTTGACTTCAGTAAACTAGTTCTTATTCTCCAAATCAAGCACATGAGATGTTTTGAGTGTCTCCTTAGTGTCGTCGGCATGGCAATATGCTCGGACATCATTTGTGACACTTGTGACCAACTTGCGACACTTGCGAAAGTTGTAAGGAAGATGCGACACTTACGACGATTGAGAGGAACATGCGACACTTATCCACCTGAGTAATTTTGACGTGTAACACCAGTGTCACAAGTCGTGAAGTAATTTGTTCAGAAGATTCTTGCAGGACTTCATCAGAGACATGGTGCATAAGGGAGAAATGAAGCTCCAGTACATATCCATATATGAGAAGATTGTAGATCATCTGAGACATGATACAAAAGGGAGCAATGAAGCTATGGTATATAGAGATGAGCTTGGCGTGATGAAAAATGTCTCCCTCACTGAGAGGGAGTGTTGATGTTTTGGGAAACACCAGGAATAAATTATCCTTTGATGACCATGTGACTTGGATAAGGAGAATGGCCCAAACATAGTATTTATACTTGCTCATGTGACTTGACAAGTAGCGACAAATATTTTAGGTGTTGATGCTTCTCCATATGGAAGTAACAGGATGAAATTTTCCTCCGATGGCCATGATGAGTTGGTTAAGGAAAATGGAAGGCATTCTCCTTCGATGGCCATGCTGACTTGGCTAAGGAGAATGGTACATTCTTCTCTAATGGAAATGATGACTTGGATAAGAAGAATGGACCAGGAATAATCTTAATCCTGGATCATATGATTTGACAATGATTGTTAAAGACTCGAGGTACATATACATCAGACATAAATTCTCCTTCGATAGCCATGCTGATTTGGTTAAGGAGAATGGTCTAGGGAATTTATGTTATCCTTGTATTGGCATCGAGAAGACACTCTCCTCTGATGGACATGCTGAATTGTCTAAGGAGAGTTGACCAGGGTGTTGATGTTCTCTTCGTATTAGCATAAGGCATTCCGGTTTGATGACCATGTGACTTGGATAAGGAGAATCACCCAGGTGTGGTCTCTATCATTGATCACATGACTTGAAAAGTACCGTTAGATACCTAAGGTTTTATGTGGGAGAAGAATGCATCGACTAGGTTCTATGTGGGAGAATTATACATGACCTGGCTGCATGCTAGAGAAGACTACATCAACTAGGCTCAAGGACAACCTTTCTATAAAAGAAGAAATAAAGTATGGAGAGTTCCTCCCTCGTTGAGAGGGAGTGTTGAAGTTTTTCAACTTTTGGCATCCATTCTCCACATTGAATACCATATAAGAACACATAAGAGAAGTCGGCCTCATTGGAAATTGATAAAGTGAAATTGAAGATCCCAGAAGAGAAGTAGACCCCACTAGAAAATAACAAAGTAAAGATAGAAATTTCAGAAAGAGAATTTGCCCCTAGTAAAAGTGATTTGAAGATTATAAATAAGGTTGACACCTTCCCATTTGTACACACTCACTCAACTCTCACTCAAGGAAAAGAAGGTGCAAGTCTGAGGCAAGGAAGGAAGATGTTGCAAATAGGGTTTCTGGTATTTTCTCTTGTGCGCTACCTCTTAGAGAGTTGTGCTAGGGTTGTGAGGTGACTCTATATAACTCTTGGTATGTTTCCTATTGTGGTAATCTTGTGAGATATTGAATTGATTCTTCTAAGAAATGTTGTTGGGTTTTCTCCCAAGGATTGGGTTTCCCAAGATACATTATTGTGTTCTTGTGTCTATTGTGCATGGTTGATATTTCTATATCTTGGTTTTTTGCTGCAGTATTATAGTTGAGATTTTCAATGTATAATTATTCTATGATAACTTTTGTATGAAAGTGAATCTTCTTATTAAATCATCAAGCAATAACTTTCAAKATWTGAGAATCCGAAAAATTAACAAAACTTTCAGGGATTAAAGGCCCATATCCTATTGTAATGTGATCTATAAGATAATATGAAAAGTGATTTCCAAATGCTTGAAGCCTTTWTTAAGTGAAATTATAGGAGAATAATAGTTCGAATTACTTCAGAATAGAMAAATCCTTGATGTGGTCACGATAGCTCARGAGGTTTTACACTCAGTAAAAAAGAAGAACTTGAAGGCAACAATCCTGAAATTGGATTTGTCTAAAGCCTATGATAGGGTGACTTGGACATTCCTTTGGCTGGTCCTTCTTCAAATGCATATGAATTTAAACACAATAAATTAGATTATTGGATGTCTTCAATTTGTATCATTTTTGTCTTAATAAACAAATCCCCATCCCATTTCTTCACTATTTCGAGGGGTCTAAGGTAGGGGTGTCCCTTGTCTCCCTTCCCGTTTTTAATTATAACTGAATCTTTAAGAAGGATGGTGAAGGAAGCCATATTCAATGGTGACTTGAGAGGAATATTGGTGTCGGATAGAGAGGTGGTATCTCATTTACTATTTGTTGATGATAATTTTGGTAATGTCAATGGTTCCCCAAGAGACCTTTCGACTGTAAAAAATATTCTAGATTTATATTGCAAAGCAAAAGGTATGGATATCAATTTGGAAAATTCATGTCTTATCCTCAATAATGGCTTAAAGGTTGAAGATAACTCTATCCATACTATTATCTCATCCCCTAGGAAAAACTTGGAAGAGGGTTTCAAGTATCTTGTTTTTTGTCTTAAGCTTGATTGTTACAAAATTATGGATCGGGATTGGCTTATTTGTAAGATGGAAGAAAGGATTTTGATTAGGGTAAATAAGCTTCTTTCCAAAGGAGGCAGGATTTTCCTCCTCAAAGCTGTGTTGGAAAGCATTCCAGTATACCAAAAATCCATTTCTTCCATACCTAAAGGGGTCCTAATGAATATTCACAAACTAAGATTTCAATATCTATGGTCTAGGAATAGAAAATTGGGAGGACTACATATAGCCAAATGGTCTTCAATAGAGGCCCCAAAAGAATATGGTGGATGGGTGCTAAGAGAAACACGTTATTTTTCTCACACTCTGGTTGGGATACATTTTTGGAGGCTTACGCAAGGTAACTCTCTTTACAATTGGCTTATTAACTAAAGATACTATGCTAACACGTCCATAGTTGATTAGTTCTGTTCCCCGCAAAAATCCTTGAAAGGATCCATAGTGTGGAAAGCACTAGTAGAGGATTTTTCATTGGTGGGTGGTTGGACTATCTGGAAATTTGGGAATGGGAGAAACATCTACATTTGGGAATATCCTTATATGGGAGCATGAAGTACCTTCAAAAATTTTGATCCCCTGATCCAGAAATTAAGGGACCATCGCATTTATCTCGTGAGCGATGAGAGAGTGGGAAACCCCCAGCTTTGAGGATGAAATGACTGGTTTTCAGTAGCATCCCAGGGAATTACTGGTGATCTAGCTAAAGAATAGGATAAATTTGATGGAAATCCATGCGAAAATTTTATTATTCTAGAAAAATAGATTGATGACACTCTTTGTTGGTCAAAAAACCCCAAGGATGGATGTTTCTTTGCTAAGCTAGGCTAAAACACTTATCATGAAGAAAGGTTTGAAGGGTTCAAAAAGTGGCGGTGGGGACCTATTTGGAAAATTAGTGTGCATCCCAGGTGAAAACTCTCCTTATGGCTAGCACTCAACAATAAATTACTTACATGGGATAATGGTATCAAAAGAGGTTGGTACGTTCCTATTCGATGTTCACTGTGTAAAGCAATATCAAAATCCATTGCTTACTTATTTTTCTCCCATCCTTATGAAGTCCAGGTTATGAAGATGGTCAAGGAGAATATGAAAGATAAATCAAACATGGAGAAAGACGATTTAGGAGATTGCTTAAGGAGTGGATTTGATCCAGGAGGATCTCCACATAAGGAATCATTACTTTGCACACCATGGAGAAGATCATTGAAATACTAATTGATGGTAGGTGGAAAAGAATAATTAATACTCATGAATGATTTATTTAAAATGTAAAAATGATTAATATTTTAAGTGAGTGATAAATTTATGTATTATTCATGCAAATTGGAAAAATGATTAATGATTGAAGTGAGTTTGATAATCCCACATCTTATTCATTTAATTGTAAAAATGGGAAATTAGTTTTTTGAGAGAATCCAACTCACAAATTAGTTTCCTAATTTTAATAGGAAATTAGTTTCCTAGTTTTAAGGAGGAAGTTAAGGGTCTCATGAGTTGGTTTGGACTCTTCCTCACTTTACCACAAGTGGTTTCCTAGTCTCAAGGAAGAAGTTAAGGGTCTTCCAAGTTGGTTGAGATGCTTTCTCATTTTTTTCTTTGAGTTGTTATTAGATCCTAAATTTGTGGATCTTGTCTCCTTGTATTATGGAGAGAGGGAAACTATATAAATTCCCTATGTAAATCTCTAAGCATGAATCCTTTATGGATCATCCCTTGGTGGGGAGAGAGATCAAATGTAGTCCTTCTGGTGTCTGAAGAAATGCCACTTATCTAAGAGACTTAAGTTCTCTTTGTGTAAGAGAGGGTTTCTCTGGGTTTTCAGCCCTGTAAGGATCACATGCCACATTTATTGAGAAGGTTTTAGCCCTTTGGGAAGGACAATAAAGTGATTCGTATTCCAAGCAGATCCGAATATGTATCCATAAGGTTCTGGTGAACTCCATTAACAACTCAATGATCTCTTCTTTCATACTTTCTTATGAATGTTTTATTTCCACATTTATGATCATTAAATGCATTAAGTAATGGATTATGAGATAAATAACACATTCACCAAGTTAATATTAAATTTGGATTCAATCCTTCATACGCACATCTTTTCAACTTTGACGCAATCAAGTTCAATAGATATGCAATTGTAAATATGACCTTCATTAAGTGGACTAGAACCAAGTCAAGTTTAGTATTAGTGTCACCCTAGTTTCGGATCAAGTGGTATCATAGCAGAATTGACAAGGATTGTAGGTGTTGAAGACAACATGGGAAAAAAGAAGAAGCAAGCATGGATTTGTGAGCTTGAAGAAATCAACCAATGCATCCAAGAAGAGAATGCATAGTTCATAAGACTTTTACAAGTTGCATAGGATGAGAATAAGAAATTGAGACTCATGTTAGAAAATAATGTGGAGGAACAAGTTGGAGAATGTTCCACTACATAGGAGGAAAAAAGTCCCTCCAAGACTAGATCAACTTGTGTCCATGGAAGATATACTAATTATGGTTCTTGTCATGAAAACATTGAGAGATTCACATATTTTCATATAATAGAGGATGCTCTCTAGGAACCAGGTAACTAAGGTGGTTTCCTAGAATCCTCATCTATAGCTTCATCCAATCAGGAGGAGCCGTTTTCTAGACTTCAGGAAGATGACCAAGCGTCAAAAAGATGAATGGAGGTAAATAATTTTCCATATTCAATTCCTTCCTTAATTAACGATGATGCCTCTTTTGGAGTTTTTGAAAGGCACACCAAGGGAATTGGCTTGAATTTACTGATGAAGATGGGGTATGAAGGATGAGGTATTGGTATTAATGGCCAAGGCATCATTCAACCATTGGAGGTTGAAGGAAGACCCCGATATGTAGGATTAGGGTATGGTGAAAGAGAATGCTCAAAATTAGAAAACATAGAGGTCTCTACAAGAAATTATCTGAGATAATCACCAACACCATCTTGGGACAACAAGATCATTGCAAAGTACTAGAAGAGGAAATATCCTTACAGTGAAGGCGAGAAGGACATGAAGTCACACAACTATTGCACTCACTGCTAGATGAGTGATCACTGCAGAAGGAATTGTTGGAAGCTTCACCCCGAGCTTCATGGTACACCAAGCAAGAAGCCCATACCAGAGTCTATGCAGTTGGAGGCTAGATCCTCCTCAGTTGGAAAAAAATTAGCCAAAAATAAAAGTGCCCAAAATTAGAAGAAAACAACACCAAGTCGAAGATATTGCCGAGAGTTTTACAAAGGTGAAAACGACACCTAAAATAGAGTTCATATGCGAAAGTTATGGCCATTTGAAACGTTCAACAAACAAGCAAAACTGGCAAAGTCTGTACAGTGATAACTTCAACATGCTAAGTTGGAAGGCACATAGAAAAACACGTGTCCTACTAACGTCAGCAATATGACGTGGAAACTCGAGAGGCTTCCATGTGTCACTCTTTTTTGGGTGATTTGGCATGTAGTTGGACCAACCACATTTGATCATGTGTCATGATGATGTCAACATACTGATGTAGCAGTGACATGGAAGGCCATACACCACGGGATAGTACAATAGGGCCATATCATGACATAGAAACCCTGTGGTAGGTGATGCAGCCACATAGTCAACATATCGTATGATGATGTGGCAGTCCAATGGCATGAGACGTCATCAATGAATGGGCATTGACTGACGAATTAAATTCTTTCAACAATGTTTGGAAAAACCATAGTGTTTCCATTGGATTGTTGACGTTTCAGATCCATATCAGGATCCATCTTCTGGACAAGAAGCCTAGTTTTAAAATTGAAGAGAAAAGATTGTTAGCAGCTCTTTTCTTAATTTTAACCTTGAGCTTTTCTAGATCATGAATTTCATCCAGAATCTCCCTTCTGTATAGGAAAATAATTTGATAGAGGAGATTTATGTGGTGAGGATTGTTTTCAACAATGTTTGGAAAAACCACAATGTTTCCATTAGATTGTCAACATTTTGGATCCATATCAGGATCCATCTTCACGACAAGAATCCTGGTTTTAAAATTGAAGAGAAAATCTTGTTAGAAACTCTTTTCTTAAATTTAACCCTGAGCTTTTCTAGATCACGAATTTCATCCAGAATCTCCCTTTCGTACAGTAAAATAATCTGATTGATGATATTTTTGTGGTGAGGATTGTTTTCAGCAATGTTCGAAAAAACCACAATGTTTCCATTGGATTGTCGACATTTCAGATCCATATCAGGATCCATCTTCAAGACAAGAAGCCTGGTTTTTAAAATTGAAGAGAAAATCATGTTAGCAACGCTTTTCTTATTTTAACCCTGAGCTTTTCTAAATCATGAATTTCATCCAGAATCTCCCTTCCATACACAAAAATAATCTCCCTTCCTATACGGAAGGGAGATTCTAGATGAAATTCGTAATCTAGAAAAGCTCAAGGTTAAAATTAAGAAAAGAGATGCTAACAAGCTTTTCTCTTCAATTTTAAAACCAGGTTTCTTGACCTAGAGATGGATCTTGATATGGATCCGAAACGTCGAAAATCCAATGGAAACATTGTGGTTTTTCTGAACATTGTTGAAAACAATCCTCACCACAAAAATCTCATTGATCAGATTATTTTCCTGTACGAAAGGGAGATTCTAGATGAAATTCGTGATCTAGAAAAGCTCAGGGTTAAATTAAGAAAATAGTTTCTAACAAGATTTTCTCTTTAGTTTTAAAACCAGGNATGGTAGGTGGAAAATAATAATTAATACTCATGAATGATTTATTTAAAATGTAAAAATTATTAATACTTTAAGTGAGAGAGAAACTCATGTATTATTCATGCAAATTGGAAAAAATTAATTATTGAAGTGAGTTTGAGAATCTCATATATTATTCATTTAATTGTAAAAATAGGAAATTAGTTTTGTGAGAGAATCCAACTCACAAATTAGTTTCCTAATTTTAAGGGGAAATTAGTTTCCTAGTTTTAAGAAGGAAGTTAAGGGTCTCATGAGTTGGTTTGGACTCTTCTTCACTTTACCACAAGTGGTTTCCTAGTCTCAAGGAGGAAGTTAAGGGTCTTCAAAGCTGTTTTATATGATTTCTCATTTTTGTCCTTGAGTGGTTATTAGATCCTAAATTTGTGGATATTGTCTCCTTGTATTATGGAGAGAGGAAAACTATATAAATTCCCTATGTAAATCTCCAGGAATGAATCCTTTATGGGTCATCCCTTGGTGGAGAGAGAGCTCAAATGTAGTCCTTCTAGTGTTTGAAGAAATTTTACTTATGTGAGAGCCTTAAGTTCTCTTTGTGTAAGAGAAGGATTCTATGGGTTTTCAGCTATGTAAGGAGCATGTGCCACATTTTCCAAGGAGAGTGATTCATATTCCAAGCGGATCCGAAGACACATCTAGAAGGTTCTGGTGAACTCAGTTAACAACTCGATGATCTCTTGTCTCATATTTTATTATGTATGTTTTATTTCCGTAGTTATGATCATTAAATGCATTAAGTAATGGATTATGAGATTAATAACACATTCACCAAGTTAATATTCAATTTGGATTCAAGCCTTCATAAGAACATATTTCACCTTTGACGCAATCAAGTTCAATAGATCCACAATTGTAAATCTAACCTTCATTAAGTGGCCTAGAACCAAGTAAAGTTTGGTATCAGTGTCACCCCGGTTTCAGATTTGGATTCAAGATCGATCATTTAGACTCTATGCAGGCCTATTGAGAATTTTTATTTCTAACATTTGGTGGGCATGCAACAACTTCACATTCAAGGACAAGTTTGTGCCTCTAATAATTTAAACTACTATCACTCTTAAACAGGATGCAGAATTCAAAGAAGACCCAAAAGAAAAAAAATCGACGGAACCCAATTCTTCCAACAATTGACTATGAAATACCTTAGGGGAATTTCGACAGGGCTTTCCAGGGGCATTCCCCTATGTGTTGAGTTGGTTTTGTGCTTTATATCAATCAAAACCATTACTTGTTTAGGTATGGAACCATAATAGGTTCAAACAACATAGCATAGTTCATTTCACTATGGATATTACTAGAGGCAACAAATAAAAAGGATATAAGGAAGCTCCAAGTTATGGGTAACTCCAAGGTAGTCATTGATTGGGAAGAAAAAAAAATGCATCTCAAGATATGAGAATGGCCTCTATCATGAGAGATATTAAACTGTCTTTCCATTCCTTTGAATGGTTGTCATTTCACCACATCCTTCGTAAGATGAATGCCAAGGATGATGAGTTATCCAAAGGAGTTCTCACTATGCTGGTGGGAGCCTTTGGATACGATGAATATTTCGAAGGAGAAGAGATGGAGATATGTCTCTAAAGATACGTTCATGAAGGATTATATTTTGTAAATGTTTTTGTTTATGTTTTCTGAAACAAAGGATATGCAAAGATGGGGATTTTGTTACAGGAAAGGATATAGATAATGGCTCATAGAACTCTTAGGTTGCTACTTGTTTTGTAAGTTTATGATGGGGGTCTAAAAAAGGTCAATGGTTTGGAATGAAACATGTATATTTCTTTATGGAGAATATAGAATTTGTTTTTTAATAATAAAAAAAACTTATAGAGATACACTAGGTATATTTACACTTTATTTTTACGAAAAAAGKAATTTACTAGAACATGGAGCATATAATTAAATGCAAACACATTTTGGTTTGTCAAAATACCATCAACAAAGGGACTAGTAATTAACAAATTCGTTGCTTTATATGGGCATGACTGGTATAAAATATGTGTTGAAGAAACTTTGAATCTTTTCTGGATGGTGTTTGTCATCTGAATGAAATAAATTGACTAAGGTTTCAACATGTCGTTCGGGTCAAATCCCATAATATTTCTTTCTTTTTTATAGACATTTAAAATACACACCATGTAGTGTTAGACATATAAAAGAGAGCGTAATGAAGTGACATCATGAAAAATCACTCTATAAAAAACATTTGATGCAACCACTTTAACATAACCTTGTTTGCATTATTATGAAAGGATACGGATTTTGAAAAAAAAAATGATCCATGAAGGTTTATCTCCACATGAACGGATATAACATACATTTTATACTTATGAAAATTAGTTCATGAACATAGTAAGACCAATATGGTTTTCCAATTCTTCAGTTTCAGAGGAAAATGGAGATGATCTATAAACTATCATGGATATTCCACTGGAATAGTTCGTCATAACAAATCTGATAAATAAAATTGAAATCTACACTATGAAGGTTAAATTCCTTTAGATTCCATAATATTTAGTTATTGATTTTCTGCTTATGCATGAAATGGATAAAATGTGGAAAATAAAGAGCAAAAAAGTGCAATCACACACCATCCACAAAATGACACAAAGATTTTCTCTGGGAAACCCTTACAGGAGAAAGCCTAACTAAAAGGTGAGGTTGCTCTGCTCTCTTTTCTCTAGTATGGAAATAATGTGCGTACAAAGGAGAATGAACTCTTTATTGAGTTATCTGAGACTTGTGGCCTATTAATCTACTACATAACATTATCCCCCTCTGTTATGCTCTCTATTTTTTCACTCCTAGTTGTTCTATTCTACTATGGAACAAAGTACAATAACATAGAATGGAACCCCTTCTCCGCCTAGTGGCTCAGTATTTAAGATAGCCCGATAGCCATCTAGGGGTAGGTTTTTGACTTCGTCAACCCTCAATTGTGATAGGGTTTTGGAAATTCTAGAATATTCTTGAAATTACATATGTGGCTAGCCCCATATGCATGATTAATGTGGGTCGATGTGGCATACTCTCGTACAATGGTGTTCAACACCATAGGACAACTTGCGAGAGACATAAATTTTGCATACAAGCTCCGATTGACGTGATTCTTGAATTGTTGGAAAGGTATGTATGTGTAGGATAGTGTTATAGGTTATAAGATATGCTAGGAAATTTTAACCCCCAAAAATGTCATTTGATGCCTCAAAATGGGCCTAGAAGGTTTCACACCACAATTTTCCGAATTGGGACCTGCCACTAAAATGGCTATGCAAGATGATTCCTCCAATTTTTTCGATATTCCCATATATTTATGGATGGAATGTCGTATACCTCTTCAATTTAGTGTCCATATTCTCCCACAATGTAGTCCAAAATGCACTGAGAAATCTGGAATCCCTATCAAAGATGATGCTCCTTGGTATCCCAAAGTGCACCTAGACCTGTTTAAACGACAAGTTTGATTCTTCCTATCCCTTGATGGTCTTTTTACAAGGCACGAGAATGAACATTTTACCAAACCTTCTCACTACCACAAATAAATAGTCATGTACCTTCCATGTGGTTTGTAAACCTCCCACAAAATCCATTGAAATTCTTTCCCAAGGTTGAATGGGTACGGGCAAGGGATGGTATATACCTTGATTCTTGTTATTGAGATTGTTGGTAAAAAAAGGTATACATCCTCTAATATACCGTGCTACATCTTATTGCATTCCAGGCCAGTTCACATACCTTTGTAAATTGTCAACTATCTTCCCAACACCAAAATGTCCTGCAACCTTGGAGGTGTGAGCCTCTCTGATAAGATGCAATCGTTCACCTTTAGGGATGTAGATCTTGTCAATATTTTAGAGTAAACCATTCTGGAAATGATATTCAACCTTTCCTTCATCTTCTTCTATATAAATTATGCCAGGTATCTTCTGAAACACTTCCTTGAACTCCTCATCTTCCGTGTATGCCTCTTTGCATGCATCATGGGTAAAAGGATCCATGTGCATCAGAGTTCCCAAAGATGTAATATTGGATGTGGGTGGTTGTGAAACATGTCTACCAACTTATTTGTGCTACCCTTCTTATACTTGATGACTAAATAAAATTGTTTTAAAAACCCCATACACTTGTAATGCCTGGTTTGTTGCAACTTAATATAGGCCTACAATTACTGTAGTGGATGGTGATGTATGTGTACGATGGTATCCTTTCCCATTATATAGTTCTTCCACTTTTTGACATCTTGTACCAAGGCACATAGCTCCTTGTATTAGGTAGGGTAGTTGAGAATTTCCCCATGAAATACTTCAGAATGATAGTATACAGGACTTCCTCCCTGCATCAAGAATACTCCCATGGAATACCCACATGCATTTGTCTCCACTTCCAAAGGCTTCTGCAATTTTGGTAGCATGAGCACTAGTGCTTGAATGATCTTTCTTTTCATCTCATCAAATTTCATTTTCTAATTCTTCCCCCACTAGAAACTCTTACCACTAGCTTTTATGGCATGGAGTGGTGCAACTACCACTGAAAATGAAACTATGAACTTCCGCAAGTATTGTGAACCCCAAAAAAACTACTAACTTCACCAACATTTGTAGGAACTGGCCATTTCATGATGGCGTCCATATTTTCAGGATCTATCTTGAACTCCCCTCCATTGATCACATACCCCAAATACACCAAAGACTGCTGAGAAAAAATAACATTTCTTGAGATTGGCCAACAATCGGTGCTTTTTCAGAGTCTCTAACACCTACATAAGATGTGAGATATTCTCCTCCTAGGTAGCTCCACAAACCATCATATCATCCCGATAAACAATAACAAATGAATCTAGATAAGGGCGTAAACAAAATTCATTAGTCTCATAAATTTAGCTGGTGCGTTGCATAAATTGAATGGCATAACCAACAAATCATAAAATGTTTCCTTGTATTGAAGGAAATATTCTAGGTATATTATTCTTTGACTCATACCTGGTGATATCTTGATTTCAAACCCATCTTAGTGAAGTACTTGTTATGTTGCAGCTGGTCCAATGGATCATTTATCCTTGGCAAAGGGTATAGATTCTTCAGTGTAATATTGTTCAATGCCCTATGATTGATACACATTATGCAAGTCCCATACTTATTGGTTACAATTATGATGGGTGACCCACAAGGTGAGGTACTTGGTCGAATCACACCCTGCTCCAATAACTGTTGCAACTACTTCTTCACTTCATTTGGTTCTAGAATATATGACTATACGACCCAATATTCAACAATGAGGAGTCTAGCAATAATTTTATTTCATGCTCCACATCCCTCTTGGGTGGTATCCCTTTAGGATCCTTGAACACTCCCATATATTCCTGTAGAAACTCCTCCAACTAATGTTTTTGTTCTTTAGTACACCCCTCCAATGATGACTTCATTCTCATCGACTTATCTTTAGATTTATTTTCTCTTGAGAAAATAAAAACATATTTCTTATTAGAACTAATCAACTTCTTGGCTTGGTTGGAGCTTACTAGTGATACCTTTGACTTTCCTTTATGCACATTGATTATGCAGTACTTCCCATCCTTGATCAATCAGTATTGGTTGGCTCTGCGCATGAATATTACATCCCTCATATACATGTAGGGGCTTCGAAACACTACTCCACATACATCAATACTAATTTTCATCCTATATTCAACCCTTAGTAGGCTCTAATACCATTTTGATATTTCACAACTTCAACCCAACACCCAACATTTATCTAAAAAAAATAACTTAATCTACTAAAATCACATCTAAGTAATCAACTAAACATGCAGGGGAAGCATAAAATAGGAAACCAAGATCTCATGCACATGAAAACAAATATTTTCGAGTATAAACCTCTGGAAAAACCTCGTAGGGTAAACCAATTCCAAGATGATTTTATTAAGGTCAAATTAGGGCTCCTATAATAGAGAAAATGGCCCACTAAGAGAATATACACTACAAAAAAACTTGACAATGCATGTGCTACTGTATGACCCTATACCAACATGTTTCCCAAGGTGTACGTGATTCACCTTCAGCTCATCCACGTACATACATGACTGTCTCCACTGTGACCCACGTTTATGTACAAAAAACCTATATGGACACTTTCATATGGTGTTGTACTTCACTTTGGCTTCTATCCTATGAAACCCACCTGCAGCTACCTTTTCTCTTTCTCCTCCTTGAATTGTATGACCTCTAGATGGAATTCCTTCTCCACCTATCCAAGATATTGAATCATGGCCCTTAGTGATCCAACCCTCTTTGCATCAATACTTGGATGAAATCTCATCACCCAACCTGTGAGATCTCCTCACTCTCATGTAAGAACAAGTCCTTCTTTGCTTATACACTCTCCACACTAGAAAAATTCCCTCTCTGCTAGTTCCAAACTTGATCTCTAATCAAGTTACCTGATCTGGAAATCTCACCAAATACCCTCACCTTGGTCTCTCACTGGGGTCCCTGTGTCGACTCCCTCAACACAAGTGACTTCCTCCCAAAGTATATATTCTCCTTTACCCAAGCCCTAATTTTATAATCATGAGTTATAATCTAAATCTAATGTCCAAAATAATCCATGGTTGAGATTACTTCTCACACCCACTTAATATTTACATGCTAATTACTTTTAGCAATTTCCTTAAATAACTCAAATCACTAATAAAAATAGTTTTACTATATTTAATTCCTTTTAAGTAAAGTAAAATCAAGGATAAAAGGTTCTTGAAAAATTCTACATGCTATACACATTCTAGTGTAGAAGTACCTATCTGATGCTACCACTAACATCAACACTCCCTCTTAGCGAGAAAGGTACTTCTCCACCCTAGAGTTGGCTCTATTTTCACTACTAGATCCACTACCATGACTGCTCTCCAATTCACCTGATTGTCTGCTCCCTTTGACACAAAATCTATCCCTGCCATCATGTTCTGACCTATCTCTGAAGAATCAATACCTTTGAACATGCTCCTATAATCCTCCTTCTACTGAGCATCCTGTAGGGACATCTCGTACCATGAATCTGTCTCAACATAATCGAAAGGTTTCTCCTTAACACCTAAACATGAAGGTTGACTCCCTTTGAGATGCTCAACCTTTAGAGCCTCTCGATCCCTATTCTGTGCCACTGACATTGAACCATGATCCAGGATCCCCTTATATCCCTTTATAGGATCTCGTTCTGGGATAATGGTTCTCTCGAGGAATACAAATAAACAAATATCCAATCCCTACAAACCTTAAGAGAAGTCCTTTGATCTTGCTGGTTGGATACTATCTCTCTTACTTCCCCTTTTCTACTTTCCTCGAACCCTTCCCTACACTCTTGTTTGTTGCATCTATGCATCACTGAGTCCAATAGATTTGTCCCTATGATCTCTAGATGAACATCTTTCTTCACCCATATGAGATCCTCTTGAGTCACTGTCCTTCGTGGCTCAAGTAATTGAGAAAAATTCCATCTTTTCTCCTAAGTGGATGACACAAGCACATGAGAAAAAGTCCTTCTCTGATCCTATGTTCTCTCATGTGGCTCAAATATCTAGATGGAAGTCCTTCTCCACCTATCTGAGATCTCCTTGATGATTTCCCAACCTACAACCATTTCTCAACAAGCCACCTAATAGGTTTACCTATTGAAACTTCATTTGTACTATCCCTGTATGTGACTGTCACTACTGTGATCTACGTACACCTCTGTACACCTAAAAAACCACATGTTCTACCTCAGTACTGTTATTTCCCAGAAATCAATCCTTTGATTTTTTCCTATTGGTTTATAGATCTGGTAAGATCTCTTGTGGATATATGCTTAGTCCTTCAAGAACCCACCTTTCCACTCTCGATCCCACATATATGCTCTTGTAACCCTAGATGTAAACTTTATCTCTCTTCTGGTCACTCACATCTCATAGATATGATGTTGTGCATTTAGTTTCCTCCCACATAAACCTTTCTATGATACCATGTTTATTTTCATCCTTGATTCAACCCTTGGTATGCTCTAATACCATGTTGATATTTCACCACTTCAACCCAGGACCCGATAGTTAGCTCAAAATAAAATCACTTAATCTACTAAAAGAACAGTTGAGTAATCAACTAAACATGCATCAGAAGAATAAATTAGGAAACCAAAATCTCATGCACAAGAATAGAAATATTTTTGAGTATAATCCCCTGGAAAAGATTTGGAGGGAAAATGAGTTCCAATATTCTTTTATTAAGATCAAATCAAGGCTCCCGTAACAATGAAAATGGCCCACTAAGATAATATACACTGCACACAAACCTAAAAATCCATGTGCTGCTATACGACCTTGTACCAACATCTTTCTTGAGGTGTAATCAAGTCGCCTTCAACTAACCCATGTACATATGCTACTGTCTCCATTGTGACTCACGTATATGTATGGAAATCCCATACAAACACTTTCGTACAGTGTTGCACTTCCTTCTAGCTTATATCCTCTGAAATCCACCCGTCGCTACCTCTGCTCTCTCTCCTACTTGACTTGTATGACCTCTATATGCAAGTCCTTCTCCACCTATTTTAGGTATTTAATCATGATCCTTTGTGATCCAACCCTCTCTACATCNAAAGTCCTTCTCTTATCCTATGTTCTCTCATGTGGCTCGAATCTCTAGATGGAAGTCCTTCTCCACCTATCTGAGATCTCCTTGATGATTTCCCAACCTACTACCATTTCTCAACAAGCCACCTAATAGGTTTACCTATTGAAACTTCCTTTGTACTATCCCTGTATGTGACTGTCACTACTGTGATCTACGTACACCTCTGTACACCTAAAAAACCACATGTTCTACCCCAGTACTGTTATTTCCCAGAAATCAATCCTTTGATTTTTTCCTATTGGTTTATAGATCTGGTAAGATCTCTTGTGGATATATGCTTAGTCCTTCAAGAACCCACCTTTCCACTCCCGATCCCACATATATGCTCTTGTAACCCTAGATGTGAACTTTATCTCTCTTCTGGTCACTCAGATCTCATAGATATGATGTTGTGCATTTAGTTTCCTCCCACATAAACCTTTCTATGATACCATGTTTATTTTCATCCTTGATTCAACCCTTGGTATGCTCTAATACCATGTTGATATTTCACCACTTCAACCCAGGACCCGATAGTTAGCTCAAAATAAAATCACTTAATCTACTAAAAGAACAGTTGAGTAATCAACTAAACATGCATCAGAAGAATAAATTAGGAAACCAAAATCTCATGCACAAGAATAGAAATATTTTTGAGTATAATCCCCTGGAAAAGATTTGGAGGGAAAATGAGTTCCAATATTCTTTTATTAAGATCAAATCAAGGCTCCCGTAACAATGAAAATGGCCCACTAAGATAATATACACTGCACACAAACCTAAAAATCCATGTGCTGCTATACGACCTTGTACCAACATCTTTCTTGAGGTGTAATCAAGTCGCCTTCAACTAACCCATGTACATATGCTACTGTCTCCATTGTGACTCACGTATATGTATGGAAATCCCATACAAACACTTTCGTACAGTGTTGCACTTCCTTCTAGCTTATATCCTCTGAAATCCACCCGTCGCTACCTCTGCTCTCTCTCCTACTTGACTTGTATGACCTCTATATGCAAGTCCTTCTCCACCTATTTTAGGTATTTAATCATGATCCTTTGTGATCCAACCCTCTCTACATCAATACTTGGATGAAATCTCTTCACCCAACCTATGAGATCTCCTCACTCTCATGAAAAAAAATGTCCTTTGATTCTACACTCTCCACACTAGAAAAAGTATTTATTTCCTATTTCCAACCTTGATCTCTCATCAAGGTACCTGATCTTGACATCTTACCAAAGATCGTCACCTTGGTCTCTCACCAAGGTCTTTGTGTCCACTCTCTCAACACAAGTGACTTCCTCTCGAAGTATATATTCTCCTTTACTCTATCCTTTCTTTTATAATCACGAGTTATAATCTAAATCTAATCTCCAAAGTGATCCATGATTGAGATTACTTCTCACACCCACTTAATATTTACATGCTTAGATTACATGCTAATTACTTTTATCAATTTCCTTAAATAACTCAACCCACTAATAAAAACAATTTTACTTTAATTAATTCCTTTTAACTGAAGTAAACTCAAGTATAGAATGTTCTTGACAAATTCCAAATGCTATACACATGCCAATGCAAAAGCACTTTTCTGATGCTACCACTAACATCAACAATCAAGGCATACTACATCTAATTACACCTCATTATAGAAAATTTAATCTTACACTTTTTCATTACCTTTATTTCTATATCCTTGTTTGCCCAACCCAATGGATAGGAGATAGGATGATCGTGAACCTCCAATCCATTCTTGCTGAATAGATCCACTACTATGACATTAACCTGTGAACTATACTCGAACAAAGCATCTATAATGGTATTCTTGACTAGAATATTGATGTGGAAGAGCTTGTTCATCTCATTCTTTTTCTGGTGATGAAGGCTACTCAGATTCACCTCCTTCTGCATTGATGTGTAGAAAATTTTTTCATCCACATCTAAGGTACTTTCAACTTGATTTATTGAATCTTTGTCTAGAAGATTATTTTTCTTTCCATCCTTCTTGCGGTTCTTCGAGTTTAGCTCTGGATGTAATTTCCAACATTTTCCCTTGGTGTGGCCATCAAAGTTGCAATGATTGTTGGGATATTTTCACTGATTTGCAGTGGATACTGTCTTCTTATCTTTTACCCTGTTCCACTTCTTCTTCCCCTCCTTGGAAGCTTATTGGTGTTGTTTCTATTTCGAACCACTTGGTTGCTCCTTCTTTTGGCCCATGTTTTACATGTACTATGCATGTAAACACACCTCATCCAATGTCCTTGTCTTGAATATCATCACTTGATTTCGTATATGACTATGTAAACCCCACACATAATTGAGGAGTACATATGTGTTCTTGGGAGAGATACCCAACATGATGGCCATCTTTTTGAACTCAGTGGTGTAGTCCTATACACTTTTCCCCTGCTCTTCCTGAAGTAGTGCCACCAAATCCATTGGTCCTCTACATACTCGATAGGGTAGAATTTGGACTTGATGAGGGTTTTGAAGTCCTCCCACCTAGTTACTGTCAGATCACCCTCTAGTCTAAGTGTTTTCGTATAGATTTCCCATTAGGTTAAAGCATGGCCTTCAAACGTCAATCTAGCAAATGAAATCTTCCACTCTTCATATATATGGTGAACTCTAAAATAAAATTCTAATTGTTGCAACCAATGATTAAGTTTTAATGCATCGATATCTCCTTGGTATGGATTTATGTCCACTTTCACTTCCATATTAAATAGGGACCATGAAGGGTTCACGACACTCAAACTTGACTGCTCTTTCTCAGATTCTTTCCACGACTACTTTACTGAGTCATCTTGATCTCCCAATTTCCCCTCCGATCTGATCTTTGAGTTAGAGCATCCATCATCTTCGAACAGTTAGATGTTTCTTGCTAGGTCTACCATGAGGAGGTTTATATTGCGACTAATTTCAATAAATTTCTCTTCCAACCTCTTAAATATCTCTTATGTTGGATCTCGAGGGTTGTTATGAATAGACTTGTTCTCCATTTCTAGAGTTTCTGCAACTTATATTTAAGATGATTTCTAGATCCTAAAACTTCCAATAAATACCCAAAAGAAAAACCTACTCTGATACTAATATGATCTGTAAACTATTGTTGATATTCCACTGGAACAGTTCATCACAATAGATATGATAAATAAAACTGAAATCTACACTATGAGGGTTTCATTCCCTTAGATTCCATAATATTTAGTTGTTGATTTTTTGCCTATGCATGAAATTGATAAAATGTGGAAAATAGAGAAAAATAGAATGCAATCACACACCTTCCACAAAATGACACAAATATTTTCTCTTGGAAACCCTTACAGGAGAAAACACATTTAGAATGTGAGGTTTCTTTGATCTCATTTCTATGGTATGAAAATAATGCAAGTACAAAGGAGAAGGCACTCTCTATGGAGTTACCTGAGACCTGTGGCCTATTAGGATGCTACAAAACATTAACCCCCTCTGTTATGCTCTCTAATTTCCCACTCCTAGTTGTTATTCTCTGCTATGGAACAATATACAATAACATATAATGGAACCCCCTCTCCTCCTAGTGGCTTGATATTTAACATAGCCCAATAGCCATCTAGGGGTAGGCTTTTGACTTTATCAAGCCTAAATTGTCATAGGTTTTGGAAATTCTATTTTTTTTTTGAAATTAAATATGTGGATATCTCCATATGCATGATTAGTGGGCTTGACGTGGCATCCTCTCATGCCATGGTTTTCAACACTGCAGGTCAACATGCAAGAGGCGTAACTTTTGCATACGAGCTTTGATTGGCGTGAGTTTTGCACTATTGGAAAAGTCTATATGTGTAGAATATATTCATGTGGTCCTAGATGATGTGGGAAATTGTTAATCCCCAAAAATGTCGTTTGATGCCTCGAAATGGCCTCGAAAGGTTCCAGATCCCAATTTTTCAAATTGGAACTTGCCACTAAAATGGCCCTGCAAGTTGATTCCTCCAAAATTTTCCACTTTGAAAGGATTGAGATAGATGAAAAACAATATAATTATCCAATCTGGATCAAAAGATAATAATTTGTATCTATGGGAAAAGGGAGTGATAAAAAGAGAACATCACCTCACTTCTCCTGACACTCTTTTCTTCTTAAATAAGGAAAATAATATTAGGGTCTAAGAGCAATGAATTATATCAGTAACCATATATATATAGAGGGGGGG
>JZKD02S1690864.1:20584-39306 GCA_000966675.3 Picea glauca
TGTGAGGTTCTCATTCTCTCTATGGTGACCACATGTCCCTGAGTTGAATCCAAATGTTATCCCCTACCCTAGGGATAACTAAGGAGATCATGTATTGAGGCCCACAGGTCCTAGACATGGAGTGTCGAGATTCGAATGACTTGGGCATGGCCCCGGAGGGCCCCTCTTTTCTTCAGTGTAGCCCATTGATCAATAAAAACAATATCCATCCCACCAGCCTGGTCCTGAAGTAGCAGTAAGTCTTTCTCCATGAGGTAATGTGTCTAGGTATCATGGTATGTGTTAGTCTGATTCTTGAAGCACTTAAATATGTTACATTGGATTATCCTTCATTTCAAAATGTTTTCTTGGAAATTATTCTCTTTAATGTGTCCATACCTAGAAGGGTAACATGATTCCCTAGTAAGTTGATCTCCCTTTAGGATGGGTTGCCATTGGGTGGGTCTATGAAAGGTCATCGTCCATTCCCTCCATACTTACCACTTTCCATATTTATTCCTCTCATTTCCCCTTGTTGGAATAGGGAAGACCTAGGGTTCAACACTTTAACAACAGACTAACAAAACCCTACCTACCGGCCCATTCGACAACACCTGCGAAGCAGATGAAGTCTCACCCGAGGTAAAGGTAGGGGGGGTTGCAGGACTCAAGTGTCTACAACCTAGATGGGAGACAAATCTGTGATTACAACACTTAACATAGCACTTAGACGAAAACATGCATTAAGTTATGATTCTTATTCACTTCATAGATTAACCCTAACTATAGATCAATAGAGTAGTAATCAAGATCAAGAACATCTGATCAGTTAGAACATAACATTAGAGAAGATCTATCATTTATTCATATATTAAGCACTAAGCATAAATGGATCTACCTATGACACATCAAGAAAATTGCACTAAGCAAATAGATACATAAACATTATGAACATTTCACAAAGCACATCAACACATGATATATGTGGTTCACCCTAGTGTAGGGCTACGCCCACCAACTCTTCTTTTTCTTTACTAATCTCTTCCAATCTTCTTACATGCGCCAAGCTACAGATCCAATTCCAAAAAGGACATGAGATCTATGCACACCTTGTCGGATCCTCCTTCCCTGAATCAGATCAAAGCAGAAAGCCTTACACAGTTTGTCTGCACATAGCACTTACAAAACACTTGCACTTAGCTCTGCAAGCCTCAACACAGTCATGCATAAAGCCAACTAGCCATGCACTAAGTCGATCAATGACTAGTAACTACTTCTTACATCACCTAGCTACTTATTTATACATTAGAAAAATGGGCCTAAGCATGGGTAAACCCATGGGACGACATCCCATACCCGTTACGTAAACCCTAAAAGCCCAAAAATCCCGAAAAAAGGGCAAGATCCCACGATCTCCGCTTTGCTTGGGCGCTCCTTCTTCGACCAGCCTGTCGAAGTCCCAAAAATGGTCAAACATGACCAGCATTTCCTTACAACCTGGTAAAGGCCAATAGGCCCCCAACACTCACCTATGACTCGTCTCGAGTCACTCCAATCTGGGCAACTCTGCTACAAAGGCCTCGAGCTTATATCAAGCTTCCTTAACTTGTTTCCTCACCAGAGCCTCCTGCTTAATGAACTCTCAAAGTACCTTCTCGGTGACAAGTCCTTGCATGCGTTGTTCCACTATCACAACCACCTATTCCAATTGTGATCCTTGTCCCTCGATTTCTTCAAAAAGTGTGCAGGCTTCGTCCTGCACCAGTTGGAGTCTCTGTGTCACCTCCATAACTCGACTTTGGATGGTAGTGATCTATTGTTGAACTGTGTGTTGTTCCTGTGACCTTTTCATCTTATCCACTGTAGTAAGAAGCTTCAACTGCACTTGCATGGTGGAAGCCTGATGCTTCGCCTCCTGGAGCTGTGCCTCCAATCTCCTAAGCTCCAGGTCTTCTGCAAGGCGCTCGTAGGTCTGTGTACCTCGATCGCTTAATTGCTTACATTCTGTGGCCAATGCCCTGACTCGTTCTATTGCACTCCTAGCAACTTCTTCCCTCTGATCTCGTACTTCTTACGGGGTGATAGGTATTGCTTGAAGTTATAGCTCTGTTACTCTTTCTTGAAGCTTCTGAATGGATTCAATGAGCTTCCCCACTTGGATCTTGGTTGTCTCTTCTTCCATATGTGCCAAGTCTGGCATAGAGAGAAGTGCTCTAGTTATTGTCTCTTTAAACCCAATTTGCTCCGCGAGCAACCGGTCTCTCTCTTTATGGATTTTCTCTCTATCCTCCTCGAGCTTCACTCTAATGTCTTCTTTCTCTTGCCGTGCAACCCAAAGTTGCTCTAAGGCTTCCTCATTTTCTTTCCTTAAGGCATCTTTGGCCTGCTCCTTTTCTTCCCAGACTCGACGAAGCTGAGTCTTTGTTTCATTTGCTAATATACGTAGTTGGATGGGCTCATCCCCCAATTCAACATTCTCTACTAATGATGGCGTAGTAGGCACTGCACGACTCGACTGGATAGTGCTGGATGTCTTTCGATTCTTTCTCAATCCTATCATACAATGTTTCTTGCTTGTTTCATGTCTCTGCAGGATATCTTCTGAGACATCTTCGAAAGTTATGATGATGAGCAGGATATCATCCACTGTGAGCAAATTCTATGACTGAGGCTTAGTGGCTCAAGATTTCTTCCACGCTGAGGGTTTCTTTGGAGAAACCTTCCTTTTCTTTGACATCTCAACCTTTGTAAGGGGATCCTTTGGTGGTGTTAATTCTCCCTTTTGTTGCTTTTCTTCTTCCCCTTCTTCTTCTCGATTTACTTCGTCGTGCCTCCTGCAGATGAGTCAGACGTAGTTTCCTCCGATGCACTATATTTTTCCTCATTGTCTATGTCTTGTACTTCTTCCTTTTTATTCTTATTCTTGGCACTGCCCTATCCATCATGTCCGACTCGGGTGACTAATGGAATTCCAATTATATCAAGGTCAGAGAGCTCTATATCTTCCATTGGTACAAGGAATTTGGCTGGTCATTCCTTGGTTATCTCCTCCATATATTCCTCAATCAATTTGTAGTAAGGCTACAACTCCTCCTTGCTTTTGTCCCTGCACGTGGTGATATATATAAAGTGTCGGTCTACGTGGAATTTTTCTAGTGGCCTAAACCTATGGAGTGTATTTGATGTTATTCGGGGGAAGGATTCAATGGTCCTCTTCAGTTTTATATAGTAGCTGTGGAAGAAAACGTTTGAATGCCACTGCTTTGCCATATCACTTGAATACCACAAGGTGGTGAAACTTGTAGCCAATGGTTATGATGGATCAACTTCTGGTAATGTCGCTCCCTCCAGAATCTCCCAAGCGACAAATGCAATGAGGATCAACAACCAACTAAAGTGAAATTCATAGCCTTGGTCCCGTTCTTTGCGACAGTCCTTCTCCAACTCATTGATAAGGTAGCTCGCCCAGTTCATCTCATCCCTTCGACACATTTCATTGTGAGGTCGACTACAAATCCTATGGCTTGCATAGGGAAGTTCTTTCTGATGAGCTTGCTCGCTATCAATTGACAAGATAGGTGCACTACGCCATCCTGGATGGAGGCTACCTTGTAGCCTTGCTTCCCATTCTCCACATCGTCATATGCCTCCTTTATGCGTTGTGCCAGGGAGAGATCTGTAGCCTTCCCTAGGTAGAATTGGTGAGGGTCCGGTCCCTGCATGATCAATCCAGTGATCAGGTGGATCAACATCGGATCCACAGTGATGTGCCTATCTAACCATAAATACCCTCCATGAAAGCACGACAGGAGGAGTTTAACGCATGTGTTAACCTTTTGATGTCGGCCGAAGTGAAGGATCTTCATCACGTTCAAGATTGTCGATCTCTTAATCTCCTTGATCCACGATTGGGGAACTATCTTGGGCTTCTTCCCAATCGTCTTCGTCAGGTACCTATGTGGTGCAAGCATCACATAATTATTCCTGTCTCTGAGGTTGAAATCACTTATCTTGAGAGCTAGGATTAGTCCCAACTGTGGTCCGATTGCGTGTATCCTGTTCGGGAGGTACGTAGTGATGAGTGTGTACTCAAAATCCCACAGGACGCTGTCACGACTAATCGCGCTAGCCAAAGGCAAGATGTAGTCGGGTAAGACCAATGGGATCTTCTTTGTGTTTGCCAGATTGTTGCGGTGCTTTCTTCTTTTCTCTGTCGCAGTTTGGGATGGCCCAGATCGACGTCCAATCGAGGGGGATGCTTGCAATCCACCCATCGATGATGCCTGTACTCCTGTAGACATGAATTTCTCATTCATAAGGTCTATTAAGATCTCTTCCATGGACTTCTCTACTATGCTACGTTCACTCGACATACACACTCGTGGTCAAATAACTCAGGTAGGCGAACATATACTCAAGGTAATCGAATCAATGGTGAGGTCTAGAAAGTACAATGCGGTATGCAATCATGTCTCTATTTAAATCGAATATATCGATTTGTAAAAAGTGGTCCTGGTGCAACATTCGACGAATTAAATAAGAAATGTCATAACGTTTTCCTCCAATGGGTCGAAATGCCTCAATCAATACGATTCCATCCATTATGGTGTGGTCTCAATGGTCTCATGGCGATGTTTTCTGCAATAACTACGTTTCTAACCGTTCTGCAATGCCATTCTAATGGTTGGGATGCCTTCAATGGTGATATAGCTTCGTCTTGGTGAAGTACCTTTCTGCGTTTTTATTCTATCCCAGCGAGGTTCAAATTCTGCAAGCCTACCTTCTCCGAAGTCTTCTTTGGAGCTTCCTGTAGTTTTTCTAATTTTTCTTTCTTCTTACTGAGCTTTCTGGCCTTCTTTCCCGTGATCTCATTCTCTGGGTTCCTCTTTCCATTCTTATTATTTTCTTCCCTTAGCATAGTAACTTCGCACTGCTGAGGGTATTTCAAAGGGTTCGAGTGTAATATATCTTCTCTTGCTATTCCCGGGGTAGATGCACTTCTTTCCTGCATGGATAGGGTTTTTAATCCTTCTTGCGTTCTTTCAACTTCGACATCTAAGTCTTGGGCCCTTAGTTTCTTCGACTTGACCTCTTGTTCTTGCACTAATCATGCTAATTTTCTAGCCATGAAGTTCCTTAATTCTTTCCTTTTCTATTTTGTGGCTTCCTCCTCTACTTTTCTTCAGATTTGATCTTTCTCAATCCAGGTCTTTCCTAACAAAAGTGCAAAAGGGGCATTGTTCTCAACAAACTTAATGACTTCAAATTCTTCTTCACTCGATGTTCCATGATAAATCATAGGTACATTAGTAACTCTTCCACATAGGATTATCATCTTTCCTTTAAACAGTCTTATCCTTCCCAATGAAGGAATTGTAGCAGGTTTTCCCAGAATTTCCCAAGTACTTTCTGGCATAAAATTCACATGTGTTTCCTTGTCTAATACACAGTCTATGTTGAAGTCTCCTAGTCTTGTTTCTATACACTGCTTTTCTTTAATATCTTTGGTAAAATGATGTCTCTATGATCATTCAGGGTTTCTTTCAGCTGTAATAACATAGATTCTAATCCGTTCTGATTTTCTAACATATCCTTAGTTTCTTGACCTTCTTCATGGTTTTCTTGTCTCATGTTCATCTTTTCAACTTTAGCAATCATTCTAGGGAAATCCAAAAACTCATGGACAACAAATTTCCAACAAAGACAAACAGGACCTATACCACGACATTCCTTAACAAGATGTATCACGCTTCTCTAGTTATAACATTGTGTCAATCCTCTCTTTCTTTTAAACGACCCCCACCCTTTTCTGTACTGCGCACTGGGATCACAGCGATGAACCTGCATTCTGCAAAAAAACTTTCTAGGTTCCTGCATCCACTTGTTAGTCCAAAATTTCTTTCTATGCATAGGAATAACATATCTTTCACTATCTCTATCAAATCTATTCAAATTAAATTTTCTTTCTTCTAGTCGTGCCATAATTTTCAGACTAGCACAAAATCTATCAAACATACCTAGATCCATACTTTCAAAGAAAAATTGATATTTCTGACCCATGAACATTGCTCTTAGAATCAAAGTGTTATTTATGTTGTTATTCTTATACCATTTCAGTGTTATTGTGGTGATTTTTATGGTTATATTACTGTTATTCTACCATTTCTAGCATTTTATTTCTGTTCTGCATACTTTTTATATCTGGTATATTACAAGTGGTATTAGAGCACTTTCCTTGGAAGAAATTGTGGGTAATTTTTTTTTCAGGGTAGAGAGGTATTCTGGTGTCTTTAAGCCACAAAGATATGTCGTTACACGCATAAACCCGCGGTTGAGGGATTCATACACGCAGGAAATACAAGTGGTTCTTAAGCGCACATCTGTTGGCCACCCTTGTAGCCCCTTTTGGTACCCCTTCGAGTGGTAGCGCATTAGACAACACCTGGGTACGGATCAGCCTAGATTTCCTAAAGCCCTCTTTAGATAAACCGATCAACTGCCTGACTTCTATAGTGCCACCGAGAATATCACTCGGGAAGATACTCTCTAGTACCTAGGTAGTCGAGTAGTATGGCTAAGGGTACATTATATCCTCCTTAGTTAGTGCCCTGAGATATTGTGATGAGTACTACTATTGGACCCTGCACGTATATCAGAGAGCTATAGCATAGGGAAAACCCTTGTCTGTAGAACCCTTGAATACCTAACCCTTGGGGACAACAACATAAACAAATCAAAACAGACAAGATATATTGTCGTGCAACTGTGTTCAGGTTGCCAAGTAACTACACATTTCTTCCTGGTTAAGAATTTGGGCATTTCATCACTGCAGTATTCTTTAGACCAGAGTATAACTCTGCCAGTGTAAAAAAAACAAAAAAAAGTTTGGAATTTTTTTCACCATTATTTGAGACCTATTCCATTGGATTCATCTCTTCGCCCTTATCACATTCATACATATCATTTTTCGAATTTTTTTTTGACCCCACCTGCCCCTTTTCGGTTCCCTCATCCTCATGGCCCATACCCGTAGCCAAAACTTGGAAGCTTTCTTCAATACCTTGCAAACTAGTCTCACCAAGACCCAACAAGAAGTGAAACAACTTAGTGCCAATGTTGCATCCATCAATACAACCATGTAGTCCTCAACGGAGGAAATTAAACAAGACCTGACCACCTAGCTTGAATCTATCTTTTCGTCACTATGCACTAAGCTTCATATCCCTACAGACAACCCTTCCTTTGACTCACCCCCACATAATGAAGGTGAACATTCCTCTCATTCCCATAACTTTCAACACCATCACTTTCAACGTGACCTACGCCTTCCACGGGTGGATGTGAGCAAATTTGATGGCTCAGACCCCACTGGTTGGGTAACCCAAATGGAACATTATTTCTTTTTATACGACATTACAGATGACTTGGCCAAACTTTGGTATGGTGTTCTCCTTCTAGATCAAGAATGTTGGCAATGGTGGCAATGGAGAAAAACTTCCCTTCAAGGGTATATTGCTTAGACACACTTTGTGGCAAAGCTTTATGAACGCTTTGACACTAACACCAACCATTTGGGCCGTTTGAAAAATTTGAAACAATCAGGAACAGTGGAAGACTTTATAGCTGCCTTTGAGAGCCTGGCTTTTCGGATAAAGGGCATATTTGATGCCTTTTTTTGAGAGTGTTTTATTAGTGGCCTCAAGGATGAGATTCGGGCCCATGTCCTCATGGCTCGGCCTCAGAGTTGGGTGGAGGATACTAAAATAGATAAAGAAGCACAATAGGTTGTATCCTCTCAAAACCAAAAACCCTCCTTTATCCCTCACCCTAAACCAGTAAATCCCACTACTCCCTTCGCTCCACCAAATATCCAAAAATTGACCAGAGTTGAAATAGCTGAACGCCAAATCAAAGGCCTTTGTTATAATTGTGATGACAAATATTTCCCGGACCACAAGTGTAAAGAAAAAAATATTTTGATGGCCATCTCTGAGGATATTTCGGAAGAGGATGTTGAAACTCCCCTTGTGTTCAAGTCACTTGAAACCACTGACATAACCCCTCCCCCAGACCCTCCCGAATTAGAACCGATCATTTCCCTCAATGCTCTCACTGGCTTCTCAACTCCCCAAACCCTCAAGCTAATCGGTTACATAAAGCATCAGAAGGTCATCATTCTGGTTGATAGTGGAAGCACCCATAATTTTATTCCTCGCCGCATCCAAGAAACTCATTGCTACATCCATGTTGTCAATAATTTCCAAATCATGATTGCCAATGGTGGCTCCATGAAATGTGGAGGTCGTTGTGAAAATGTGCGTCTCCAAATTGGTGACTACCACTTCAAATCTCATATTTTTGCTATCGACATGGGCGTTTGTGACATTGTGTTAGGTGTAGACTGGCTAAGGACTTTGGGCCCCATTCTCATGGATTTTAAGGAATTAACAATGCAATTCAACCAGGAGGGCCACCAATATAAGTTCCAAGGCATCACCATCAGTTCACCTGAGATCATTAGTTCCCATCGCATGGAAAATCTACTCAAAAAAGGTCATTCTAGTGTTATTTCCCAATTCCATGCCATACAAGCAACAAAGACACCCTCGATGTTGCAAGACCTCCAATACATATTTTCTAAACATCAAGTGGTATTTTCCACTCCCCAGGGACTCCCTCCTTCCCGTGGTGTTCATGATCATTCCATTCCCCTTGTACCTGGAAGCCTTCCTCCCAATATCCATTCATATTGTCACCTCTTTTCCCCAAAAAATGAAATTGAGAAAATGGTTTAGGAAATCCTTAATGCAGGCTTTATCCGCCCTAGTACGAGCCCCTACTCTTCTCACGTGGTCATGGTCCTGAAGAAAGAATGTGCTTGGTGAATGTGTCCTCACTTTCGTTCCCTCAACAAACTTATCATTAAAGACAAATTTCCCATTCTTGTCATTGATGACCTCCTGGATGAACTGAGTGGAGCCCAATTCTTTACTAAACTTGATCTTCGTTCGGGCTACCACCAAATACGTATGAAAGAGGCAGACATTCCCAAGACTGCCTTTAGAAATCATGAGGGCCACTATGAGTTTTTGGTTATACCCTTTGGCTTGTGTAATTCCCCCTCCACCTTCCAAAGCCTCATGAATCATGTCTTCCATCCTTTTCTCCGTCATTTTTTCTTAGCTTTCTTTGATGATATCCTCATCTATAGAAAAACCTGGACAAACCATCTTGCTCATGTGGATCGAGTTCTCCATCTACTCTCTTAGCATTAACTTTTCCTGAAATAGTCTAAATGTGCTTTTGGCACCTCATAAGTAGAATGATTGGGTCATCTGGTTGGCAAGGATGGTGTCAGGGTGGATCGTAAAAAAATTGAAGCTATGTAAGACTGGCCTCACCCAAAGACTCTCAAAATCTTGTGTGGATTTTTGGGCTTAATAGGTTATTATCGCAGGTTTGTTAAGAATTATGGAAAGATCGCAGCACCTCTCACTACACTCCTAAAAAATAACTCTTTCACTTGGACTCCAACAATTTCTCAAGCTTTTCAAACCTTGAAGATGGCCATGTGCACCACTCCAGTCCCGACCCTTCCTGATTTCACAAAGACCTTTGTCTTGGAATGTGATGCCTCAGGGAAAGGAATTGGCACTGTCCTTATGCAAGAGGGTCGGCCTTTGGCCTTTACCAACAAGAAACTATCTGAAACAAATCTGGGTAAATCAATCTATGAAAAGGAAATCTTGGATATTCTACATGTCATTGATCTGTGGTGCCCTTATCTATTGGGGCAACGTTTCCAAATTAAGACAGGCCATCAAAGCCTCAAGTATTTTCTGGAACAATGCATTTCCTTCCTAAAGAAATAAAAATGGGTGACTAAGCTCTTTGGATATGATTATGAGATCATTTACAAGAAAGGAAAAGATAATGTGGTGGCAGATGCACTTCCCTGAAAATATGAAGATGAAGGATCCCTTTTTTCTCTTTCCTTTATTGTACCAGATTGGCTCCAAGCCATTCGCTAGGAATGGCTATAGGATCCCAAAAGTTGGCATCTGATCCAACAATTGCAGTCCAATGCTCCAGCTTCCCAGGGTACTCTTGGCTCCATGACGAGCTTCAATACAAAGGCCGTTTGTATTTAAGTAAAAAATCAAAGCTTAAATCCACAGTACTTTCTGAGATTCATGCTACACCCACAACGTGGCACTCCAGATTCACCAAAACCTATGACAGGGTCAAACATTCTTTTTTATGGGATGGTATGAAACATGACATTCGTAATTTTGTTGCTAAATGTGATGTGTGTCAACACAACAAGGGATAAATAGTCAAATCTCCAGGCACACTACAACCGATTCCGATTCCACCTACTATTTGGAAGGATATCTCTATGGATTTTATTACGGGCTTACCCAAATCAGGAAATAAATCAGTCATGATGGTGGTTGTTGATCGCCTTTCCAAGTATGCTCATTTCTATGCTCTTCAACACCCATTTATAGCATGCAAGGTGGCTCAAATTTTCATGGACCAGGTCTTCAAGCTTCATGGCATGCCACACTCTATTATTTCTGATCACGACCCAACTTTCACAAGCAATTTTTGGCAAGAACTGTTCAATCTACAAGGAACCCATTTGCATCTAAGCACAACTTATCATCCCCAAACTAATGGTCAAACAAAATTTGTCAACAAGTGTTTGGAAACATATTTGAGGTGTTTTGCCTCAGAAAATAAAAATCAGTGGGCTTAATGTTACCCCTAGTTGAATGGTGGTACAACACTTCATACCATACAACTACACACATGACTCCTTTTGAAGTAGTATATGGACATAAGCCACCTTTAGTTTTCTCATACTTACCTGGTGTCTCGAAGTTCCAGTCGGTTGAACAAACACTTACAGTTTGAGAGGCTATTCTCCATACCCTCAAAGAGAATTTGGTCATGGCACATAATCACATGAAGCAACAAGCAGATCAAGGTCGCTCTTAATGTCAATTTGCAGAAGGGGATCATGTGTTTCTTCGACTGCAACCTTACAAGCAAAATTCCCTCAAGGCCGAGCATTGTCAGAAGCTAGTGCCCAAATTTAATGGTCCTTATATCATTCTCAAGCATGTGGGACAAGTAGCCTATCAGTTAGCTTTGTCTAGTCATTCGAAGCTACATCCTGTTTTTCATGTTTCATGCTTAAAGAAGGTGATTGAAACTAAGTTCCAAATTCAAACCAACCTTCCCAACTTAACCAAAGAAAAATTCATTTGGATACAACCACAAGCAGTTTTGGACCAACGTGAGTGTCTCCTGCACCAGAGAACAGATGCTACTTGGGAACCAACTACCATTCTGCAACAATTTCCACATCTCAAGCCTTGAGGACAAGGTTATTTTTAAGGGGGAGGACATGTTAGGGTCCTAACCCACACATAGGTAGAACAATATATTCAGATGTAATAAAGTTTAATATTAATAAGGCCTTGCAATAAAATATAATAAGTCGAATGTAAGAAGACCTAATAGAAGCTTCCACTTCTAGAAGGATCTTCCTCTATATGCTTCTTTTGATAGACATATTTAGTATAAATAGGAGTCGAGGGTATGAGAACCCTATCTTGGAGATTATTGTAATAGAGATATGATTGACTAGAGGTTTCCCCCTCGAAGAGGCCCGTGAACATTGCTCTCAAAATCAAAGTGTTATTTCTGTTGTTATTCTTACATCATTTCAGTGTTATTGTGGTGATTGTTTTGGTTATATTACTGTTATTTTACCATTTCTAGCATTTTATTTCTGTTATGCATACTTTTTATATATGGCATATTACAGAAGCAGATGAAGTCTCACCCGAGGTAGAGGCAGGGGGGGTTGCAAGACTCAAGTGTCTACAATCTAGCTGGGACACAGATTTGTGATTACAACACTTAACAGAGCACTTAGCTGGCATCATGCATTAAGTTATGATTGTTATTCACTTCACGGATTAACTCTAACTATATATCAACGCAGTAGTAATCAAGATCAAGCACATCTAATTAGTTATCACATAGCATCAGAGAAGATCTAACATTTATTCATATATTAAGTAGTAAGCATCAATGGATCTACCTATCACACATCAAGAAAAGTGCACTAAGAAAATAGATACATAAACATTATGAACATTGCACAAATCACATCAACACATGATATACATGGTTCACCCCAGTGTAGGGTTACGTCCACCAATGCTTCTTAATATTTATTAATCTCTTCCAATCTTCTTACATGCACGAAGCTATAAATCCAATTCCATAAAGGACGAGAGACCTACACGCACATCGCCGGATCCTCCTTCCATGAATAAGATCAAGGCACAAATCCTTACATAGTTTCTCTGCATAGAGAACTTACAAAACACTTGCACTTAGCTCTGCAAGCCTCAACACAGTCATGCATAAATCCAACTAGCCATGCACTAAGCCGATCAATGACTAGTAACTACTTCTTACATCACCTAGATACTTATTTATACATTACAAAAAGGGGCCTAAGCATGGGTAAACCCATGGGCCAACATCCCATACTCGTTACATAAACCCTAAAATCCCAAAAATTCCAAAAAAGGGCGAGATCCTGTGATCTCCACTTCGCCTGGGCGCTCCGTCTTCGACCAGCCTGTTGAATTCCCAAAAATTGTCAAACATGACCAACCTTTCCTCACAACCTAGTCAAGGGCCAACACCCCCCTACCTTTGTTCAGTCATTGGGATTTGTCACACTAGGAAGGGTTGTACCTTGCATTGTGGGAAGAAGGGGATAAAGGCCTAAAGGTTAAACGTAGGTGGCAAGAATTAAAATCCAAAAATGAAACCTTTGAGATGCTCCACCTAGGGATTCTCGAGAAAGCAGTAAAAGGCTTCTTAGTAAGAAAATGGAAGCCATAAAATAAATAAACATTCAAGGTATTAGTTGGTGAATAAGAGATCGCATCATGAGCCGACCTATTATGACCATGGGCATGTAGCAGTATGACACTACTATCTATCTGGTCACCAAACCAGGGTAGTGACACTTGGTGGCATATCCAAGAGAAAGGGGGTCTCATCACGAGCCAACCTCTAATCTCTATGAAATATTTATGGATAATGTTGTCACCTCTAGTCACCAAGATAGGACAATGTCTCTCAACTCTTCAATGAAACATAAAATCAAAAGATCAATGAAGCTAAGAATAAAATGAAATGAATGGGATAGGAAACAATGTCATCCATGACAAGGTGCAACTTTCCCTCTACAAAGGCACCCACAGGTAAGATTTACATTTCTCTGTTATCACTACACCCCATGCCCAAACACTACCCCACGCCACCTCATACACTTACATAATTGTTTCTTACCTGGAAAACACCCCAAACTTAAGGAGGATTATCCCAATAGGTCATCCCAAGACATTCTCCAAAACTAACTTGTTAAATTGCATAACATCTTTGAGAATTTTTCTGGGTAAAGGGGGGTTTGATGCACATGTTTGGGTAATTTAATTATTGGATGTGATTTACATATTATGATCCCTATGACTTATGAACGCCTGGAGGGCGTACTTGTTGTTGTTGCAGGACTGTGCCTAGTAGACAGGTACACATGGGGGAATGATTGCCTTGAACCTTCATGGGGATGAAAGCCCACAGATGGATGTTGTAACCCCAGCCAGGGGAAAGAAGACATCGGATATTTGCACCAAGAAGAAAGAAGGACATCACCTTGGAGGCACCCTCGCTGACCTAGACCAAGGGGATATTTCTTTTCCACCTATATGTTGACCTTTGAGAGACCATGATGTCAACATCATGACCCTGAATGTCATCTAGAGCTAGGGATTTCATTTTTAGGGAAGTTGTGAGCTAGTTGGCACATGTGGGCATCATCCAGAGCCTTTGGAGGCCAAACGTTCAACATCTGGAGCCCAACATTCCACCTTAGAGGCTCAACATTACCCTAGAAGGGCATGACATCACCCTTGGAATTGTTTTTAGATGATAATTAATTTTATTTATGTCTAATTTGAATTTATTTGTAAATTGGCCAGGTGGACCTTTATTTGACCTGAAATTAATTAAAGGTCAACAATTTTGTATAAATAAACAAAAAGTACATTCATTTTTACATCACAACTCCTCACACAAGATGAGAGGTCTGAAATTTGCGCTCTAGAAGGGATATTGGCTGAAATTGTGAGGCACACTCTTGTATAAGGCTGATTTTTTGCAAGTTGGATCAATCTTGGAATCTTTTATGGTGATCTTGCATGGTATTTCATAATTATTCTTGGTGCAAGTAGGTAAAATCTACATTTTTTGTCATTTATTGAATGGTTTATGCATGGCTTTATTTGCTCATACAAGATTATGAAATTGCATGATATGCTTAATGCTTGAAGTAAGGAACTTAAATTGCTACTTTCTTACTTTCTATTTGCCAAGATTATCATTGAATTGATCTAGTAACTAGTGAAACCCTAGAGCCCTAGTTTTCTAGAACTCTAAGGTTTTGACCTAGTTATCTTTTCTTAAGTTCTTATCCCATCATAAGCCTAAGCAGAGAAAGGTGCTAGGGCCTAGAATTGTCTACACCCTAGTATCTTTTTTTATTGAGGAAAATGTATAGGGGGACTTAAGTTACTACTTCTCCTATGCATTCCACTTAGAATTGTTTGCATTATCAAAATGGATTTGCATCCTTAGAAGAAGTCGTCCACTTGACTCCATAATCCCTAGAAGGTACTAGTTCTAGCCTCTCTCTTATTGAAGGATTGATTCAACACTCAAACTCTCTTCCTTGACGCTTTTGCTAACTTCTACTAAACCAGACTAATTCATTAACTAACTTGTTGTTGTTGCAAATCACTTCTATATCCATACTAATTCATGCTAATTTGCTACATTCACCTACATAACTTGCACCTAGCTCACTCAGAATTGCTTGTGACAATTGCCAATTAATCTACTAGATAAATGCTAGGTTTACATGGTGTTTCCTTGCAATTTTGAGCACTAGAATTTGTTGTTGTTACAAAATATTGCTACAACCATCTAACTACAACAAATTCTCTAAATAAGAGACATTATATGCTCGATACACATTGCCAAATTTTCTTGCGACAATTAATTATCATTCAGCCTAGTTAAAGCTACATTTTCTTGTCTTTTTCAATCAATTTCAAGGCATATTTTTTGAGGCTATTACAAATTGCGGTTGTAAATTGTTACATTGCTACAAATTTATATCAACTAGCCTATTTTTTGAAGGTCCATGGTCTTAAGTAGCACTAAAATCATTTTTTTTACTTGAAAGATGCCATATTTTCTTTGTTGTCTTGTTCTGGGCAGGTACACTCCATTTTTACCATTGCTTCATCCTTTAAAGACCTTAAGAACCTTTTGAATTTAGTGGCTAGTGAGAGGGGGGTTTTCTTGCATCCTTTCCTTAGTCTTATCAACCCTTTAGGTCACTGGGGACGTCTCCCCTAGGGTAACTTTGATATACTCCTAAATAGAAAGGGGTTTCCTATTAGGGTGACACTGGTAGGTCATCACCTGTTATGTGATGAAGACCCCCTACCTCAGTAGGGTCCACTGACCTCCCAGTGTCTGGATCGTTCCAAATTTTGAGCCGAAATGGCTCTTTGGGCTCCCAATGGGACCCCTTGAACAAATCCACAGGTCCCTTTTATTCCCTGGGATAGACCTTGAGAAAACCTATGCACGCGCTGAACTTTCGTGATTTCATGAGTCGAGACTCTCTATCTCCCGACTCCTGGCCTCTCGAACACTCGGTTCCCGGAATGACGAAAAGGGCTTCATGTCGAAGTGCTACCAGATTTCATGATTCGAGGAATCATGATGCAAGTGTTCCCCTGTTCTCTATCTTTCAAATCCCTGGGCCTCGAAATGTCGAAATCTACCCGTGACCACGGTCCACTTTTCAGGGTTTCAGAATTCATGACTTCGTAGTTCTGGCTGCAGACGGTTCTTGGTCCTTCAACCTCCCGGGTACCGAAATGTCGAAGTACTACTCCTTGAGAGAACCTTTTGGGGATTTCCCCGAACCTTGACCACTCACCATGTGTCCTCCTTGATGGGCGGCCCTAGTCCTTTCATGAATTCTCCTTTCGCGATTTTGACCCGGTCTTCTCCTTCGTTTCCCCAGTGCCAAAAAATCTGAAAACCCTCGACCCTGCTGGATCAATGGTCCACGTTCGTCCTAATCGATGAACATGATCTGATCGTGATTCTCCCTTTCACAATTTTGGCGACTCTTCACTCTCGATCTCCCAGTGTCCAAATCCCCGAATTCTCGAAATGACTCAGATCTTTTCAGGATTTCGCGAACCGGGAGTTCACGATGCAGTGACTCCAAAATCTCTTGTCACTCCAATCCTTAAATTCTGATATGGGGATTCTTGTATGAGATCAATGATTGTCGTTGATCCAGATCTAACAACTTTGGATCTTTCGAGATTTCGCAAACCGGGAGTTTGAAACTCTCGATTCCAAAATTACAGCCTCCTCTACTTCTCGAACCCCAAAATGCCGAAATGTTGAAATGGGCTCAACGACGATTATCCCCTGACCAAATCTTGGTCCATGTGACTGCTTCCTCCGTGACCACAACCCTACTCCAAAGACATGACACGTTTCACGACTTCAGTGTTTTCAACGCAAAGTGCCCCGATTCCTTGTCATCGGAATTACTGAAATGCTGAACCCTGAAATGCCGAAATTCTGAAATTCCACTGCAAAGGGGAATCAACGACTCCTGTTGCTTCTCATCCAATGGTCGCTACTCCTCCTGAGCTTTATTTCTCTGAACCTCAAAGGTTCCTTCGAACTCTGCAACCTCTTGCAGGACCTTTGCATGAAATGGTGCTATCTCTTCTAAGCTTATCTGTGGCTCTGACCTCAAAATGTCTCTATCCCTTTCTCTCCTTGAAGGGATGTAAGTGCCCTTTGGCAACTTCCTTCTCAAGCACGCTTTTCTGATCTTGTAGGGTGTTCAATAACCCTGTGAGTGTCTCCTCCTGTGACACTTCTCTTCTCTCTGAACTCAAACAAGAGTTCCCTTGTGCACTCTATGCACTCGCTCGATGCCCTCTTAGCAGAGCTCTATAGAACCTTTAGTAGTTTTGTCTTCCCTGAACTCGAGATAGAGTTCCTTCATGTGCACTCCTTTTACCTCTGCTAATGAAGGTTCAAAACTATCCCTCTTGAGCTTTCCTGAGGTTGTCTCACCTCTGTCAACGCACCCCTTGCAGACTATGTGCACTCCTTGCACTCGGACGCTCCAAGATGGGATGAAATTGAAACTTCTAAATTACTTCACCAGTTATGCATTTAAAACATGAAATGCATAAAAACATCCAAACATCAAACACACAGTATGCAGGAAAAAATGCTTTTCTATTAATCCGTATGTATATACAAATGTTTACAAAGACTGGACTGTAACAAGTCTCATCTCTCTCTCTCAAGACCTCTCTTCTCTGGTCTCTCCTCCTAACTCTCTACTCTAATTTCTTCTCCCCTTTACAAAATGAGGGCTCCCATGATCTTATCCTCAACCACCGTCTCTGAGCTATCTCTATTACAGAGCGGCTCCTACTCCTATGGCTACATTACATAAAAGGAAGTCGCAGACCTAACTGATCTAGACTTAGATGCAGGTAAGCATTAAAGGAAACCTCAACCACTACCTGTACAAAGACATGATATGGAATTAAAAGCCTTACAACATTTATTTGAAATTTTGAATTTCAAAATTGAGAGGGCTGTGCCTCTCCCTTTCTTCATTAAACACGTGTTGGATGTGCTGGCTGGCTGGCATGCTGCCAACATAGAGCGATGCTCCTGCATCATTATGCCAATATTGGATTCATTTTCTTTGGGCCTTGGGCAAGTATATATTGTGTGATAACATTTTGGCGCCATTGTTGGGGAACACTAAGTCAATATTCCTCAACGACACTTTTTCGGTAAGCCTTTATCCAAAGCCTTCTTTTAAAAAATCTTACCTGGCGACTCCGTTAAGGGTGATTCCCTCATCCCTTTGATAATCCTTAAAAGGATATCTAGAGAGTCCACTAACCTTTTCCAAGATGCCACCTTACTCTCAATTTTGTGATATTTCGAATTTATGGGATCATGACGCCCTAGGAACAAGTGTATCCGACTATTGATTTCAAAAGTTTTCAAGGATACCGACATTATTTTGATGCAAAATGGTTAAACAACTCTCCAAGATTCGGAGGCCTCCCAATTACTCGCATTGTAAAATTATTGAAGTATATAAGTGAGTTATAGAATTGGAAGGGGAGGATGTTCTGGTAAAATTTCTCATACTTTCTCTGCCATCTTTCTTGCAAGATTGGTTTAAGAGTTGTTGCGAAGATACATGTATATAATATTTTGTAGACCTAATTAGTAGGTTTATTGATTTTGTCAAACCACAATGCCAGACATATGAATATGCCCTTCAAAATCTCATAGTAGTCGTAGAGGACGAAGGATTCACCACTGAGATTGTGGAATATCTCAGGGATGTGTACCATACTCAATACCAAGAACCCTCTGATACAGAAGGAGAGATTTATGAAGAAATTTGTCAACCCCTTGAAGAGGAACACAATTTTTCCCATGATTCGATAGAATGCAGTAAATATTTAACTAAAGAAGTGAATTATGAGGATGAAACATAT
>JZKD02S1690864.1:39316-57508 GCA_000966675.3 Picea glauca
CAGTTCATTGAATGCATTCTACAGTTTGATTACCACACAATTAATCATGCTTAATTTCTTTAACTGATTTTTCTTTATAATCTTTAATCATTTATTCAATTAGGGTCGTTACATATTTGAACACTTTTTAATCCTTGTTTAGCCAGTTAACCAATATTATTATTGTAACTAAGAAGCATCCAAAATTAATGTATTAAGGTCATGTTCAAGATACAATGGAAAGACTCTTCTTTTAAATGTTGGGTTATACACTAACATCGAAGAAAGTTAAAATATCCACTCTAAATAATCTCCAAGAACTAGCATCATTATTTGTGCATGACTATAAAAGAAACGTAATAAAAAATTAGCTTGAATCTAAATGATAAAAATAGAAAGGAGAATTAAACAAGCTACGACACTTTGTAGAAAATAAAATATGTAGGGATATGATGTTTACAACCATCTACCTATATTCTTTACTTGAAGGAAAGAATCCTTGAATATGATTGAAACATATTGGGATTACTCTTACCAATATTAATATACATCCAAATGATTAAATGCAAGCGTATATCGTTAAAAAGCCATAGATGGAATCTATGATTACATGGTTAAAGGCCATGAGTTTTACCCCTAACAATATTATAAGTAAAATATTTTATAACACTTAATTTTTTTTAAACAACTTTGCATACCTACACTGAGACAAATGAAATATATGTAAAATATTTTATAGACAAATGAAATATATGTAAAATATTTTATATTATTTTTTCCCAAAATAAGTGACTTTTTTTTCTCTAAACAACATCGCAGGCCTATAATTTTTTTTAAGAACTTGAAAACAAAAATGACGATTTGTATTCATTACTTTTGTGCCAGGCGGATAGATGTGGAAGTTGTGCTTTCCATCAGGAAGGCTCTGCAAGCTTCAAATCGATCTGATACTTTACCATAGAAGCTTGCGGGTTCATTTCAACACAAAATACGAGGTTCTGCTTCACATTATTGACTTCCATCGACCGGTTCAATCCCACTAAGAAGTTGAACTAAGAGAACCAGCCAAAGTCACAAGATCAAACCTAGGGTAATAAGAGTTTATAAGTAACATAATACAAATGTATAATTGGACATGGGTTGGTATTATAAGAGCATCATACATTAATTTACACGAAAGTTACAGGAAATCTGCCATTTTCCTTAGGAAAGCTTTTAAAGCTATTGTTATGGTCAAGAAAGCTTTTAAAATACTATTTATATTTTTATTGGATAAGAGTAAAACAAATTTAAAATTCATGGCACACTAAAATTTAAAGCCTACTTTAATGGTACCTTTTTCTATTTGATAACTCTTAACCATTTTAAATTTATAACTTTTATTGATCGAAATCAAATTCTTCGAAATACAAATTTTCTTTCAAGTTTTATATTTGATAAATTAACCAATATGTTTGGAGCAAGTTCAAGAAATAGAAATAGAAACACCCTTAAGACAAAAATTCCAATTCCAACAAACAAAAAGATCATGTTAATCGCAATAGAAATGACATAGTTTATGAAATAATACACACTATGGAAGTGGGAGGTGAATGTTTGAACCCAATTCAAAATGGAAATAGTAAACGTAGATAACATAACTTGTTGCTTCTAAAACATGAACTAAATTCATATTTCACCGAAACAAAATTTTCATCCAATGAAATATGCTATAACTTTATCAATTGAACCATCATAATCACCTATGACATTCCTAATTGTTATCATACTATACTAATGAAATAACCATTCCATTGAGCCATCATAAAAATTATGTTGTATTCTATTACTTTTCTTTTCTATATTGTTGAAAGTGTCAAAGTCATAATCTGTGCATAATCTTTATAAAGCCTCAAGTATTTTGATAAACATTTTGTGGCTCTACCCCTTTGTAAATGTGTACCTGTGTCATTCTATAAACATTATTCAAGTATCAAAGTAATTGTATATATAATTTTGATGTATATCCCCCGATCATCTATAAAACAAAGATGTTTTGGCATGTTTGAGTTTCATGTGTGATCTTGCCTTTCATGAGATATGTTTCTATGGAGGAAAAGACAATAGACCTAAATATAATTTCGAGCAGTAAACCTAGGCTTAAAATAGTTTCATTTCAATCTTGTTTTGAAGTGTTGTTTTGAATACTAAGTCACAACACCATTATCACCCTTACTTCTAGTTGTTAAAAAGGGGGAGTATTCAAATTTAGTTGGTATAAAGGTGAGATTGAATATGTTTCCAAGGATAAGAAAAGGCCTTTCATGATGTCTATCTATGGGTGATGTTTGACAGAGGATATTGGGCGAGAAACTCCTTTAGAGGCCCTAGTTGTCACCATCTACAGGGGCTTCACCTTGTCCATCAATATCTTATCACATTCATTCATAAAGAGGTTTTTTAAATCGTGAATAGTAGATTCAATATATTGTAGGTATTAGGGGGGGTGTGGGTATCAGGGTGTTTATAGGTATTGGGGGGTATAAAAAGGGGTATCTAGTAAAAACAAGGGTTTTTTTATTATTGGAAATATGTATTCGGAAGGGGGTTCAACAAAAGGATTTTTGGAGGTATTTATCAATATCTAGTGAAATTAGTGGTATTCTTTAATGTCCCATGAATGTAGGTGCTATGTCACAGGTTCACTGAATGAATACCCTGTGTCACCATCTTTATGCATCGTTTACTTACAATCCGAGTAAAATATTGACCAAGGGATGATTGAGGAGTGATATCATTTTGAAGACACCTTTTAATATTTTGTTGAGCTTGCATTTCAAGATGGATCTCCACTGGATGTCATGAATACTGCTATGGTAATGATTATTGCTACAAGAAACACAACACAACATGAAACAAAACAATAAATAACCTCTACTACAACTATGAATGATTCTCATTTATGAAAACACCAAGGGGTAATCCACTGCTTCTTATGAAATTACAACATATTAAGAAGTGTAGACAAATCCATATGAATAAACATAACATCCAAAAAATATCAACAATCTAATAAAAAGTGTTAAATAAATAAATAATGTTGAAGCATGACTAGAATGTAAAAAGTGTAGTCAAGTATAAGGTAAAACTTGATTACAGGACTTGATATTTTGTTGGAAGAATAACTGACTTTTAAAAGTGTTTTGGTATTAAGAAAACTTGTTTGCATCAAGGAGAACAATTGAAGATGGCCCATTGCATCCATCACAATCAAACACTCAAAATGCAAAAACCTTTTCAAATATCAATACCATTGTATTCTGGTAATGGTTTTTCAAAAGACTTTGACAAGCAAATTAGTACATACAATCATATATTTTTTCAATGAAATATATGAAGAACCAACACCTTAAATGTGCAAAAATATAAGTAAAACACATGAGCAAATAATACTATGTAGGTGCATGGATAAAAAAAAATGTATTGTAAAAGAAACACCACTTGCTATAACAAAAAAAAAGAAAGTCAAGAAGGGTGAATGGAGAGATACATTGAAATTGATATTTACTTCTTTACCAACTACTAATCCTAAGCCATTGAGGCCTCGATTCATTGGTGAGGTGGAAACTTGCAAGGGTATTAAGTAGTCAACAATGATCCGTTTTTGCTTTAGCATCCATTGCACCAATCTGAGGGATGAGACCAAGTGCAAGTCATAGGAATTTTCCACCTAATAGCTACCCCTCAAGTCTCACACTTCAACTAAAAAATAGTCCACACTGGACTACATCACTCAAACTTGGAGGGATGATTCTCAAACCATTTACAACAAAACATGAACCAAATCATCCAAATACATTTTTTATAAAACAATAGACTTGGCAAGTTGAGTTGTCGTAACAAATTTGCATGGATAATTAAATATCTTCTAAAGGCCTTGACAACCCTGCAACTAAAATGCATGTGACCTCGAGTAAATCTAATGGACAAACATTCAAAATGCATATAAGCCCCGAAAACACTAAAATCCAATGCAGTATCCTAAAAAAGCTTAAAATCATGTATTTATCTATAAATATCATATATATTTATGGTAAAAAACACTAGAAACTCTAAGAACACAACAACCAAATGCATAAAATTTATAGTCACTCAAAGGGCATAAAACTTCCAAAAACCATAACCCCGATACTCAAAACAAACAAATCATCTCTAAAATATCCACATTAGAAATCTTAATCCACTCAAAGGATACAAAGCTTCAAAAATCTACAACGCAATATGCAAAACGAAAATCTTTCATTAACCGAATAACTAGAATCTAAAAACAACCACATACAATGCATTGTGGAGCAATATGTTGAAAACGTGGACAATAAACTAAGTAGACATTTATACTAACCAGCCCGAGCAAGAGGCAAGGGTTTGGACTGTAGCTTGGACAACCCTACCTAAGCAGGTTTAGCAGCCTTTATAACTATCATCTTGTCCTAAGGAATGAAATCAAGATGCAAGGCATCATAATTGTCATCGTCGTTGAGAAGATCAAACATATTCGAAGTCATATTCCTTCATTCAATGTAATCATTTGTATCTAATTCATCATCTTCTTGTTGTCGAGAAGAATCCATTGAATAATCAAACCATAACAATCTCCTTAATTTCGAATGTCTTTGATCGAGCTAGGGTTTCGTTGACTCTTATCGGGATAGGGTTTCGTTGCGAGAGGTAACTATGTAAAATAAAATGATCATGGATTTAGATTTTTGGCCACTTTCTATTTTTGAAACCCCTCTTGAGCATGCACACAGATTTGGATTTTTGGATATTTTATACCCTCCTCCCCTTAATACACCTCAATATATTGCCTTAGGTTTGGGATAATTTTTTTACTCCCTTTATGAATGAACCTGTTAATGTATTGTCTTCTGGGTGAAGCCCCCGTGGTTGTTGCATGGTCTACATCATAATTGACCCATTGTTGAAATCTCTCCTCATAGAAATGTTATTGAGTGAACATGTGGTTATCCATGGGTACACAAAGACTTTCATTCTGCCACCTAAAACATTGGGCATATTTCTCGATCTCTGGAGTCATAAAATCTATTTTGGCATGTGTTCCTATTTCCTTGACTAGGAAATTTTTTATGTGGTTGCGCTCAATCGATGTAATTCCTCTAAGGTGATTCTCTCATTTTTCATCCACTTTCTCAAAGTCTATTACTACTTGATCGAATGACCAAAAATCATTAGGATGAACATAGGTAATTTCTTGTTCAACATGGTCTCATTCAACCACTACAATAGCTTTGTGCATAATTTCCATTCTTTCTTTGATTTATCCTTTGATGTCATTGATACTTCTTTCCAATAATTCAAGGACCTTTGTATCCTGGCACATCCTTCTTTTTTCAACGTACTAATGGCATGCTCTTCATTACCATGAACTCTTTGAATTTCCATAATGTAATCGACTTTACCTTGCATATTTTCTTGCTTTTCATTCCATTTCAGCACCTCCTTATGCATAATTGATAGTTGAAAAGTTGCCTCATGTAAATATGCAACTTTGGCAACAAAGTTCATCTTGACCTGTAAATTTCTAAGGTCTTCTTCCTGTATGTCCTCTTTAAACTTAACCACGACAATTGAATACCCATGATAGTAATCCAGTTGGTTTCTTAAGAATTCTAGTTCTTTCTTCATACTCTCCACCTCGGTTTCATCGGATCTTTCTTTTTCAATGGTAGTGTGAGATATTTATACCCCTACAACTACAAGCTCACTGAGATTTTATTTCTTAGTATCAAATAGTGTTGGACAACTGAGAGCAGGGGGGTGAATCAGTTGTTACCGTGCTTAAACAATTATGCTTATTTTAAACTCTCTACAAAGTACTCAATGACAATCAAAATAATGCAGGGAAATAAGTAATAGCACATTCAGTATCAGCCACACATATGAGGTACTCAGAGACAGATCTTTCCTGAGGAAACCCATAGAGGGTAAAAACCTCTTCTTCTTTATATGATAAGTAATCTTTACATTCTTTACATTATTATACATATGAGCACCAACTCATAATGAGGTTGCAACCTCTATTTTGTAAGCTGCTACTTGCTGAGAGCACCAACTCTCTGGTTTCTCTAGCACCAACTAAAAGGAAGCACCAACTCCCTGGTTTCTATAGCACCCACTAGAAGGAAGCACCAACTCCCTAAGTGTTCCAGCACCAACTGGATGGAAGCACCAACTTCCAGTCACACAGGCACCAACCTGCATAATAGAGAACAACAGTTCTCCCTTGCACCACCCTGCCACCCTGGTTTCTCTGGATGCAACCAAATGGAAGCTACAACTCCCTTTGTTCAAGCACCCACTTGAACCTCTGAGGAAAACAGTCCTCCCTAGCACCTCCCTACCACCCTGAAATCTAAATCTTTGCTATTAAGACTTATTACAGCGATATAAAGTTCTTCAATGGCTTACTGGTCTCATCATTGTTCTGCTACACTGTGTTGCTCTATCTGCATCAGTGTCTTCTGCACACTCCTTGCACTTTCTATTCTTTTTCCTTTTATGCTCTCTGTGCCATGTCCCTTCAATGCACCATTCTCCTTCTATGCATTACTGTTGTTGCGCTCTACCTCCTTCTTCACACATCAAACACACTCAACAGTCGCTCCCCTTTCTTCTTTGTTCAACATTATTATACTCTTTGTGCACCTTCTGCATGTGATCTCCTTCTTGCTCTTCCATTCTCTAATGCCTCCAATCTACTCCACATCGAGGTGTTTTCTCTACTTTACTCTTCCACAGCTATCCCATCTCCTATGTGCCATGTTCTCTCATTTTTTTATGCATCTCCTTCTCATTTAGAGTGTTATGCCTTATCATCATGGTAACTCTTCAGCTTCTCTATCGGTTTCCCCACACATCCATCATCACTGGGTGTTATCTCGAGATTCCTCAACTTCTTTTGCAACTGGGACTCTTTGTCTTCTCTGTCATAGACGAGCTCATCCTTTGGCAGAAATCATCATTTGTTTCCAGCAGTTACACTATGAGGTACAACAATAACTTTCCGATCTTTTCCAAATTCATCTGCACTGTTGAATTGACTTCATTGAATCTTGCGTTCATTTCGCCATTTTGTATTTTGGCATTTCGAGATCCCCGTGGTGAATATTTTGTTACTCTCCAAGTCCCAATCCCCAAAACTCCAAAATGGAGCTTGCCACTTCGATTTCTCTTCTACAGTTCTTCGACGATGTGACCATCGGAATATGACCCCTCTCCAATCACACAAGTGCTCCGATCTCCAAATCAATGGTCCTTGATCCGTGGTGATCGAACGGCTATCCTTTGCCCCGAGACTTTAGCCTTCGAGACTTTGGGGGAGTAATGGAGTTAAAACTCCCAAAGCAAAAACACTCGGAGTGAGGTCAGTCTTCTGTCACTCGATGACGTGTCATGACTAGAGTGGTTGTCACGTGTCACTCAGAATTGTGATTTCCAGTGGCCTGAAATGCCTAAACAACTCGACACTTGTCCTTGTCTGATCGTGATGCGTGTCATAGTCTTCCACCTGTCATTTCTGACGTGGTCTGCCACATTATCCTCCTAGATCTATCGGCCCAGATCACTTCGCGATTTCGCATATTGCAATTTCAACATTCTTGATGTGAATGTTCTCGACACTTCCAAGTCCCGGTCTGTGAAACTCCGAAATAAATTTAGATCAGCTTTTCGAATTTTCTCTCTTCGCAACTTTAGGACTCCTGTGATCAGGAGTCTCGACACTTGACTCCTCCATCTCCCGGTATCTGAAACTATCTCCTGCTTTCAGGATTTCAACATTTCACATTTCGCGATTTCGGGACTCCTGTGGTGAAGTGTTTTGACACTTCAACTCCCGGTATCCAGAATTGTCTCCTGCTTTCGGGATTTCGGCGTTTCACATTTCGCGATTCTGGGACTCCTATGGTGAAGTGTTTTGACACTTCAACTCTTGGTATCCGGAACTGTCTCCTGCTTTCGGGATTTCGGCGTTTCGCATTTTACGATACCGAGACTCCTGTAGTGAATTGTTTTGACACTTCAACTCCCAGTATCCGGGACTCCGAAATAGAGTTATTTCCCGGTCTGTAAAACTCTTGTTGATGTGCCTCTTTCGGGATTTCAGGATTCCTGATTTTCCAACTCCGAGACTCCTATGTTGAAGAGTCTCAACTCTTGACTTCTCAATCTCTCGGTACCGAAACTCTGAAATGGAGTCGGATCAGCGTATTCCAGCATTTATCATTTCACCGTTTCAACATTTTTGTCGTGAGTTGCTTCCTTGACTTCTCCAATTCCCAGTATCCGAAACTCCAAAGTGGAGTTTACGCTTCTGATCTTTCCATGCAATTATCCCTGCGCTACTGATCTTCCTTGCCTGCCTGTTTTCCATCAAATAAACAAGCACACTCTTGAACTCTTCGTGCACCTCTGCACTATCTCTTCTGATCTTACGTTGTCCCTGTTTTTCCATTACTGCATACTCTGATCTTGCCATCAATGACAAGCACATCTGCCTGAAAACATGCCAACAAATAGAGGCTCTTCAGTACTGCAAACAACAACACTATCTACATCAACCTTTTCCTTTTCTGCGTCCTCCTAACTATGGCTTTCCTCCATTGGTTATAGCCTATAGATTCCAAGTCAATGATCTCTTCGACTAGGTTCAGAATCTTCCTATCCACCCATGTCAATACATTTTGAAAACTCCTGAAGGTATGGAACCATTCTACCATTGTTTCCTTTCCCTTATCAACAAATTTTCCTTTCGACAATTTATGTGATTGATTAGCAACCTCATTCTGCATTATACTTAGTTGTGTTACCTTTAGTAGTATCATTCTCAAGCTTATCTTCTTCTCCCTTATTTTTTTTATTCTTTCTCCTCTTGCTCAGAGACACTTTCTTCAATTTTTGTCAAGTCAATGACCTCTTTGGGTGTACTTGTAGGTTGTTGGTCTTGACAATTCCCTCAATATTGGCTCTATATTACTAAGTTTTGTTGCAAGCTCCTCTTATATCTTCTTAGCTATTCCTTCTTCTTCGTGTTTTGATTCATTCCCTTTCAACCTGAGATCTTCTACTCTTTGGGCTTCTTCAGCCTCTTTTATCGATCTCTTGGCCATCATCATTCTTTCTAAATCAACCAATTGTTCATATAAGCATAGAGTTTTAAATATTATGAGTTGTGGGTTCCTTTTTCACTCTAGTACCCCTTCCCAATTATTGGCGTCTTGGAGGAACAACTCATCCTTCCATTTCTCATGGCTATACGACCATGATGTTGAAACAATTTCACAATGTTTGGCTACAAGCCCTTTCAGGTCATGTCTCCTAAATTGTCTTGGAGATAAACGATACTCTAATAGATGATTGCCTCCTGGCGAGCCTGTTTTGGATCCTTAATAAAATAGTGCCCCAACTTAAAACCAAGTAGAATGAAAATATTCTTATATACCTCCTTAAGGAGGGAGGCATTGAATCCATGATACATAATTTGATATGAAATTTCTCCAATCATCGGGTGGTTAGGTACATGATTTGGTAGAAAGTAGGGTGGCCCAGTCACATGAAAGATCCTAATGTAAGTGTAATTCTCTTGAACATACCAATTTCCTATGTGATTAATCAACCGTTTTGAATCTGTAGACAACCTAGGACATTCCTTACAAAATATAATATGATAACATCTGGCCAAAAAATGATCACAAATATCATAACATATTTTCTTGTACTTGTGTTCTCATAAATCCTGGAAGTATACATGGACTAGAACCTCAAATATCTTCCAACTCAGACTTAACCCTGGGAACATATTGCTAGCACAAATAACATCAAGCAAATAGGAAGCCATATTAAAGGTAGGGATAATGTCAAGTGTTTTCTTTTCCTAGTGGAATTTTCCAATCATCATTCCTAATTGGTTCAACAAAATGCCTCCCTGATTGAACATCTTACCCGTCATGACCATTATGTGAGCCAATAGAATCCATGCATCTAAAAACCTCGAACAGTCCTTTTCCCCATATAAACGACATATTAGAACCATCAAATGCATACATCTTTGGTTCTCTAAGATTGGTTATGGAATACCATCCACTAGTTATGTTAACTATTTTCTTGTCCTCCTTACACCATCTAGATAGAATTTTCCCAATGTCCTTTTTATCATAGAAATTATTAACAAAGGCAATGTTTAGTGAGACCTCAAGTTTGTAGAATTTATAGTATGTAGCTAACTGTTCTAGCATAAAGGTACCAACAAATTTTCCCAAATCATGAAGAAACATACCTCTATCTAGGAGAGTTTGGTAAATAATCCATTCTATGGCCCCAGAGAAAAGAAATACCAGTTCTCTTGTTGCAACAGAGCGCAGTCGATACCTTCAGATATTTACAAAAACGTTTTGATCAACTTCTTTGACTACTAGGTCACTATGGGGAATAATACCTGGGTAATCTTTAATCTTAAATTTTAGGAAAAAATCATTCCATCTTGGTAAAAGCATTGTTGAGATAGTATTGGCCTCGACATACTTGAATATTGGATGTAATAAAGGTTCTTTGGCAGTTGGAATATAGATAACTGGAATGTAATCATCCATTACATCATCGAACTTGTCCAACTTATTCAATGAACCATCGTATTTTTCTTTTTGTTTCCCCTTAGGCATTTTAACTATAATATTCACCAGAATATTCTTTGGGGGGCATCTTATCTACATTCATAAACCAAATACGACGCAATAAATAATGTTTTGACAACACCGTGCTTTACAATTTCTCAAAATACATTGCATATGCAGTGGGGGTTTTGAGCAGATATATGTTAAAACCATGGAAGGAGCATTGGACAACAGTAAATAGTGTTTTATAGGTATTTGCATGGCACTAATAGTTATATATTGTGCTACTAAGGAATACTAGGATTGGATAGAGTGTTGGCCATACACACATTCGTTGATGCAAACTAGGTCAGAGATTTGCATCGCAGAAGATCTACAAGTGGGTATGTCTTTAACCTATTTGGAGGAGCAATCAATTGGATGAGTAAAAAAAAGAATGTAGTGGCACTCTCAACTAAAGAATATGAATACATGACAACCACTCATGCAATCAAAGAAACAATATGGTTACAAAGATTGTGTTCAGGAATTGGGTTGGTACAACAAGTTGTAAGGATAGATTGTGACAACCAGAGTGCAATCTTCATGGAAAAGAACCTGACTTATAATTCAAAGAAAAGGAAATTTATTTTTAGTACCACTTTATTAGAGACATGGTTGAAGGCAAGAAGGTGTTGTTGATGAAGGTGAATATTTCAAACAATGTTGCAGATTCATTGACAAAGTTTGTGAGCACTAAGAAATTCTCCTAGTGCAGAGAAACAATGGGCATTGCCGCACTAGATTGTTGACTATTTAATCTTGTGACCCCATAAATGAAACAAAAACAACAACCGGGGGGTCATGGGGGGGAAATCCCCCTTTTTATGGGGGGTTGCAAGGGGCGGAGCCCTCATTTTTTTTGGATGGTTTTCAGTACATAGTTTTTACTTTTGGCAGTTTTGTTGTGCATGGATAGATTTGTGGCTTAGCCCATGGTTTTATAATTCAGGTTAACTAATTAGGTTTGTATTCTAATCTAGTGTAAGTGTAATGATCCCAAGACATTATGCCAATATCATCACAGTTTTTGTGTCTTTTTAAACTTTTTATGGTTGTGGTATTTCGTCAAACACTTTGCTGACTTACTTGTTTACATGCGTTTACTTGTTGAATGGCCTCTTGACTTCGGACTTAGGGTTTACTGATGTGTTTACATGTGTGTTATAGCAAATAACAATAATATATAACCATGGAACATACCTCAACTATATACAATATGATAGACAAGCCAAAACATCTCAAATCTGCTTTTATTCATGAAATAGAGAATCCTGCTACAATGAAGATGCCCATATGGAATGCTCAACAGATGGCCAAGAAGATAGACAATAGAGATTCTACAAAATGCTCCAATAGGAGACTACAATAAGCCTCCAAAGGCTAGATATACAATGAAGACTGAATACGAGTAGATCTGGGCCGTAAGAATGCTAAACCCCCTAGCAAAAAGGTGCCACGCCCTACTGGATAGTTGAAGCTCCTCAACAATTCGGCCCTGCTTCCAAAAGTGTCCAATCATCCCCAGAAATATGCCAACTGATAGATCGAGAAACTGTAAGGACAACCCAGGTGCCCAAATCTCCAAAGTCACTCTCAAACCTTGTGGATCTTAACTCCTACACTGAATGGTGCGCCCCCTTGGATGCCTGAAACCTTAGATATTTCGGCTTGGGTGAATGAGACCTCCAAACCTCCTGAAACTCTCCAAAATGATAGATCGGGCAATCACAAACCCCTGAAAGAATTTTCAAGGTCAGATATGAGGTATAGCCTCCTATATCTGCAAATCACTGAATCACCAAATCGTCCTCTCTCTCCCAAAGCCGTCCCAACCTCTAGATGATGATCTAGTCGTGGTAACTCCTAAAGAATGGACTAGATCTGATGTCCAAAGCCCTGCAATGAATACCCAGGTGATAGAATCTCCAAAAGCCCTGCCAATCACCTTCAATGAATCTCTCTCCAAGACTGGTGCGCCCCCCTTGCTGGAAACCCCCAACTGGTGCGCCCTCTCTCTATCTGCACAAGTAACTGATGTGGAGTCCTCTTGCAACTGAGTAGATATGGAACTAGAATGGTGTGGGAGCATATTGAATCTCCGAGACCAAGCTTGGGACAAGCTAGGTGGAATATTTCACCACCAAATTGTCCTCTAGGGTTTGTTAAGTCAAAACCCTCAAAACCCCCAATGATGGGCTCACTAGCTAAAAGCCAGATATCAAAAGATAATCATACATGAATAATGAGTAGAGGCCCTTGCCTTTCCTTTATACTTTTTGTCTCCACTTGTCCCTCCAAATTGACTTTCATTTTATTAATATTTAATTAATTAATTAAATCACTTTAATTAATTAATTAACCTTTTTACCTCTGAAAAGCGCCTTATCTCTCCTTGTGGCTTCCCTGGCCACTGAAAGTCACTTCTAGGCATCCCATCTTGTAGTGTTTCTCCTCCCGATTCCAATGAGCTATTACATTGAGAGGTTCCTCCAAGTAATGTGCCCAAAATGACCTCTTCAGTGAATTTAATTGACTTATAGCTCAAAATAGTCAAAATCATGGAAATCATCGGAATGCAACGGAATCAAATCCAACCTGTGCGGAATGGATCATAATGATGAGAAATGCAATTTGGACCTCACAATGCCTCTCAATAACCCCTGTACTCTCTATAACACCCATCTAGATACTCTGGTCATCATAAACCTCTGCACTGTGATGATGTCCCAAAGTGGGGACATTACAGTAATGTCCCTTTCCGAATAGGAGCTCCAGAGAGGAGGTATTAATAGTATAAAAATTCTTGTTAGAGTATATCCAGGGAGATTCAGGGGAAAACAGGGTCACTTGATGTTACTTTACTAGAGGATGTTATAATTTCAAAGCGACATTAAGTGAAAAGTGGGTAAAAGCGCCTTTAATTTATTTTGAGCTAAAAATAGAAGGGCGAATGAGAGAGGTAGATAAATTTAGAAGTCAACGGAAAATTAGTGTTTTGGAAAGGTATATGAGGAGAAAAGCGACATGATTCCAACATTGGGACCAAAGTTTCATCAGGACATGACCCTGGTTGAGTATTGTGGACTCGAGCTCAGGAACCGTCCTAGAGATACTCAGAGGGGAGGAAAACAACAACAACAACAACATGGGCATAACATACAATTCATCCGAAAAGTTGGTAAAATCACTATACCTTCTTTCAACAGATCATCCAAATGCACTGCCAGAGCTTGGGTACAAAAACTGGACACGTACTACAACATCAACTAGATGAACGAGACTGAGGCCATCGATTTCACTACCCTATATTTGGAGGGTGAGGTACATGAGTGGTGGCATCATGGATTGGTGACGTTGGGTCACAATCACATCACTTCTTACAGGGAGTTCATAGAGAGGATCATGGACATGTTTGATAGGAGGGATCCAAAGATCCATTTCAGTGCCTTAGATTAGTTGAGGCAGACTGACATGCCAGAGGCATTCATCACAGAGTTCCATAGGGTATCCATGGTGATGATAGATATTTCAGAGTCCAGGTTGGTCATGATTTTCACAAAGGGGATCATAGAACCCTTGAGAGGATGGGTAAAGGCATACAAGCCTCACACATTACATGATTCCATCCTACACACTAGATATCTAGCAAACTCAGTGCCAAAAACTAAAATTTTCTCCGAACCCTTTGTGCCATAGAAGGACAGAGACAGGAATCCATTCCATAGAGAATGGAAGGGAAAGGAGAATTTGGATGATGAGACAAGGCAAGATCTTATGCAGAAGAAGCTAGGATTCACCTATAAGGACCCTTGGGTCCCTGACCATAGGTGCATGGGCAAAGGAGAGATTCATTATATTGAGGTGGTAGTAGACAGTGTCGATAGTGATGAGGGGGAATAAGACAGTGGATCCACTAGGGCAGAGGAGTAGCCTCCACAAAGAGCACCAACACCAGTAGGGGCCCAACCACCCGTAGTACCAAAGCCTCGTGAGAAGGCTAACAAATGAGCACCAACAAAGGGAGGATTCATAGTGACCCTTTATGGTATTCTTAGGTATGACACCCTTCGGATCATAGGGACTATTCAGGGACATCAGGCAATTACCCTGATAGATGGTGGTGCCACCTGCAACTTCATTGATGCTTCATTGGTATCGAAGCGAGCACTTCAGACACAGGATTTTTATGGGTTTGATGTTGCAGTAGTAGATGGCCACACAGTGGATTTTATAGACAAAGTCCCAGACTTGGAGGTAAAGCTAGGTAACTACACCATGAGAGACACATTTTATGAAGTTGACCTATCTAACACAGATGTGCTATCAGAATTCTAGTGGTTGATCACCTTGGGCAAGATCATGACCAACTACCAAACCCTTGAGATGGGATTTAGAGACATTGAGGAGAAGGGGATTGCGTTGAGGGGCATGTCGACAGGAGAACCCAAGACAGTTTCAGCTAAGAGGATAGAGAGGATCTTCAGACATGGGGAGGTAGCTTATGCAATAGAGTGCTTGATCACCACATGAAGGGATTCGTATGGTCAACAACAATATCAGACATAGATTAGGACTTTGTTGGGGTGAAATCAACAGGTTTTTGGTCCAATTCAACTAGGGAGACCACCTCACAGGGACTTTGAACACACCATTGAGTTGGAGGAGGGTGCTAAACCCATGATTACGGCACCCCATCGTCATCCTCGGAGGTTCAAGGATGATATAGAGAAAGAAATAAAGGAATTTCTAGCAATGGGACACATCAGATCCAATAGTAGCCCATTCGCTTCTTCAATTGTCTTGGTATTTAAGAAGGATGGTACCCTGAGGATGTGTAAAGACTACCGGGATTTGAACAAGAAAACCTTAAAAAACTGGTATCCTATCTCATGCATTGATGAGTTGATGGACTAACTGCATGGGGTAGTTTTCTTCTCTAAGATTGATCTACGGTCTGGATATCATCTCTAAAGAAGAGTGGGGTGGAAAATCTCAAGCCCAAGTTCTATGGGCCTTACAGGATCATATGTAGGGTAGGTGAAGTTTCCCATGAGTTATAGCTTTCAGACATTGGGAATCAGATTCACAATGTGTTCCACGTTTTTTGTCTCAAGAAAGTCGTGGGAAAATTCATCAGCACTTCAGAGGAGCTTCCACCTTTGGATGAGGAGGGGTAGCTAGAGTTGGTTCCAGAGGAGGTTTTGTAGTTTCGAGAGTGGATGTTGAGGAGAAGGGTCATCAGGGAGTATTTGATCAAATGGAGAAGGGTCCAAGTGGAGGATGCTACTTGGGAGAGTGAGCAGGTTTTGCAACACCCTGATTGGTATTGCTTGATGACAAGCAATCTCGACAAGGGAGAATTGTAATGTCCCTTTCGAGTAAGAGATCCATAGAGGAGGGCTTAGTAGTCTAAAAATCCTCGTTAGAATATAGCCAGGGAGATTTAGGGGAAAACAAGGTCACTTGATGTTAATTTACTAGAGAATGTTATAATTTGAAAGTAACTTTAAGTGAAAAGTGGGTAAAAGCGCATTTAAGTGATTTTGAGCTAAAACTAGAAGGGCGCATGAGTGAGGGAGCTAAATTTAGAAGTCAACAGAGAATTAGGGTTTTGGAAAGGTATATGAGGAGAAAAGCTACCTTATTCCTCATTATGCTGATTTGTGATTTGAGAGTGAGCTTTGAGGCAACTTCACAAGTTCAGGCGAATCAATGACTTTGTGGATTCTAGGAGGAATACACCCAGAGGTTGATTTCGGTATTGAGATACACACCCTAGTCACCAGGGAGATCATATAGATCTTCCATCAATATTTAGCAACAATTACACATGTTGCAGTAGCATGTGCGTACTTATTTAGGGTGAGCGTGCAACTTCTAAGGAGACTTGGAGATTCAACTTGTCCTATCCAGGGAGAATCCATAGATTCCCTTCTAACCCAGTTAAGAGTAAGGCATGGCACATCTATTGACCAGTTTCTCACCATATTTCGACGGATAAATCATTAGGGGCGCAACAGTTGTCCATTGAGGGCGCAACTCTTGAGGAGACATTCACATGGTTACCGAGATTTCATCAGACTTGAGGCAGGGAAACCCTCCCAACTCATTACAGAGGATCCTAGGGTGCTCATTTTGATACTATTACAGCCATATTCTAACAGTGGAATCTCTAGTGCGGAATTATTTCCAGGAGTTGGGGTGCAATTCCCTAGGGGGATCCATCTTGGGTCTCTACATATCAGCAGAGGGTCGATCTTCAGTCAGATAGACACCGAGAGTGTGTAGGAGGTCAGTGTGCATTGTTTGAGACAGATTCCAGGCAAATCCGAGGAGTTTAGCCACCAGGGTTAACTTTATAGTCTTGCAACAATTGTCATATGAGTTATCGTAGCATGCAGTAGATTCTACAACTCATCTATTGATCCAACATCATTCTTCTATTTATGGGTATCATTGTTTCAATTTGCTTATTGTATTGTGGCTAAGATCCTTTTGTCTTTGATCTAGACAAGAGATTTATTTTACCTAGCCACATGCGACATTGTACCCAGTCATTTTCATAATATATTGTTTTGGCCCTCGAGCAAGTTTTGGGGAAACTTTGGTCAGTTTTAGCACACTTTTAGACTTTGACACATTGATTGAAGTAGGAGAACCTAAGAGGAGCTGAGATCATGGATATCACCTATTTTGAGGGTTATTTGGACCCAGTAATGGGTCCTCTAGGGTTTTGTAATGGGTTTATGGGATGTCGGCCCATGGGTTCTCCCCATGTTTAGGCCCTATTGTAAGATTTTGAAAAGTATAAATAAAGAGCAATGTATTGTAGAAGGAGGGAATGTAGTTCTGTGTGAAACATAGTTCTTTGTGCGATGAATGTATGTGCGTCGAGGCTTTGTGATCAACTGTGATTTTGTAGAAGGTGCAAAGTGTTGTAATAAGAGATTTTGGCTCTGTGCATTCGACCTAGTTTTGGAAGGAGGATCTAGTGCTTAGTGTGTAGATATTATGTTTGGTGCGGAGTTCGACTCTGTGGCTTAGTGCACATGAGTGACTAGATGTAAGATATTAGAAAATAATAAAGAGGCAAAACGGTTTGTGGATGTAGCCCCACTGTAATGTCCCCACTTTGGGACATCATCACAGGGCAAAGACTTATGATGACCAGAGTAGCCAGATGGATGTTATAGCGAGTACAGGGGTATTTGAGAGGCATTGTGGGGTCCAGTTGGCATTTATCATCATATTCCATCATTCTGACCCATTCTGCACAGGTTGGATTTGGTTTCGTTCCATTTTGACGATTTCCATGATTTTGACTATTTTGAGCTATAAGTTAATTAAAATCACTAAAGAGGGCATTTTGGGCAGATTACTTGGAGGAATCTCTCAGTGTAATAGCTCATTGGAATCGGGAGGAGCATCACTACAGGATGGGATGGCTAGAAGTGACTTTCAGTGGCCAGGGAAGCCACAAGGAGAGATAAGGAGCTTTTCAAAG
>JZKD02S1690864.1:64113-79749 GCA_000966675.3 Picea glauca
ACTTTTGGTAGTAGGGATGAGTTATTGAGGGTTTCAGCCTTCTATTGGAGCGTGGCATTCTTCAGCTGGAGAGTTTGGCATTCAGATCTGCTTGTATTGATCTTCATTTCTCATTCAGCCTTTTGGGGCATCTTTTGTATTAGCAGGAGCATTTTGTAGCAGCTCTTATCTATTGTCTATCTTCTTGGCCATTGGTTGAGCATTCCAGATCAACATTTTCATTGTAGCAGGTTTCTCTATTTTATGAATAAAGACGAATTGAGATGTTTTGGCTTGTCTATCTTATTGCATATGGTTGAGGTATGTTCCATGGTTATCTCTTTCTGTTATTTCCTGCATACACACATATAAACACATCTGAAAGGTAGATTAGCAAAGTGTTTGACGAAATACCTCACTCAGAAAAAGTTTTAAAAAGACACCAAAATAGTGATGATCCTTGCATAATGGCTTGGGATCATTACACCCACCCTGAGGCGAACCACATATATATGGTGTCTCATGGTTTTCTTTGTGCAGTGTCTTTTATGTTATGCATTTGCTTAGTGATTTGGTTATGATTTGTAATGAATACATATGTTGTTACTTAAGTATTTCACTTATTATTAAGGGTAAATGAATGCTAGACTTAACTAAAAGTGCAAAGTGTTGAGTGATCAGGGTACACAATTACTTGTGGTTATTGCTATTATCTATCTTCTAGTATGATCCGCGACGTTAATTAGGTTAAGAAACCAATGCATGTCACTTCTTAAGCATTAACAAAATATTATGTGAAGTTCTCTTATCATAGATTCATGTCCCAGCGTGGTTACAAACACCTACATCCTGTAACACCCCCTGCTTCTACCTTGAATGAGACTTCGCATGCTTTGCAGGTGTTGCTGAAAGGGCCGGTTGTCGGGGTTTTGTTGGTGCGTTGTTAGCGTTGAGCCCTGGATCTTCCCCTCTACCAACAAATGGTTCTGTTTTCGGGATATGAAACTGTGACTGTTGGGAACTGAAGTAAAGAAAAAGAGAAGCTCTGTGCGTATATCCATTGCTGAAATGTGCAATACTCTACTTGACTTGCGAAGCTTTGTGCTAGGAAAGTAAGTTGATCTGAAGAAAAGATGAAATATTCTAAACAAGTAAGGTCTGTGCTTTGGAAAGAGAAAGATAAGTGAAATTTTTTGTTTTGAAAGAATGAATTTAAGTATGTTTAATAGATTTTGTCCTAGTCTAAAGGCTAGGGAATAGTTGAAAGAAAGAGTTGAATTGAGTAAATTTAATGGAAATGAAGAAATATATGTTATTCCTATGCATAGAAAGAATTTTTGGACTCATAAGTGGATCTAGGAACCTAGAAAGAATTTTTGTAGATTGCAGATCCAACACTATGATCCTAGGGGAAGTGCGTAGTATAGAAAAGATTGGGGAACATTTAAGTGAAAAAGAGGATTGACTTTGTGTTATAATTGTAGAAGGCCGAGTCATCTTGCTAAGGAATGTCCTGGGGTAGGCCCTATTTGTCTTTGTTGTAAGGTTGTTGGTCATGCAGTTGAGGATTGTCCAAGGATTATTTCTAAACTTGAAGGGATGGGCATAAGACAAGAAAAATACTAAAAGAGTCAAGCGACTAAGGGTGTGTTAGAAAGTCATAAAGAGAAAATGTCAGAGGAAGTTCAGACTAAGTTATTACAGTTGGAAAAAGCGATGGATGTTCATAAACATGTCATTTTACTAGAGAGCCTGAAAGAAAAACAATGCATAAGTGCAAGAATAAAATATTTTGACATAGACTGTATAGTCCTAGATGAAGAAACACAAGTGAATATTATGACAGAAGAAACTTAGGAAGTTTTGGGAAGGCCTACTGTGGTACCTTCTTTAGGAATTATAGGCTTGTTTACGGGAAAGATGATAACTTTATGTGGAAGAGTAACTATTGTACCTATTAATGTTCATGGAACATCAACTGAGGAAGAATTTGAAGTCATTAGGTTTGTTGAGGACAACGCCCCTTTCCCACTTTTGGTAGGTAAAAATTGATCGAGAAGGATCGGATCAGAAGGAAAGCAAAGGAAGAGGCTAGAGAAAAGAAAAAGCAAGAATTAAGGGATTTCATAGCCAGGAAAATAGACCGACTAAGAGAAGAACGAGAGGATAAGTCGAAGCAACATAGAAAAGTAACAACGCAGGAGGGACAGAAAGCAAAAGAATTAGCTACCAAGGTTGAAAGAATGCAAGAATTCTTGAAGGACCTATATATCCAAGAGAGAAGTGTGCCCACTCAGGAAGTGTTAAGAAAATGAATATTAACTTCAAGACCTTTGAGGGTACCTCAACAGTGTGAAGCCACTACGCTAGGGGAAGATAGGAATGAAAATGGAAAGAGGATTCTAGAAACAACTAAAGAGACTCAAATAACAGGAAAGAATGAAAGGAGGCTCAATAAAAAGAAGACTGAGTTGGAAAAGCTACAAGAAGTTACAAAAACCAAATGGAAGACTTCGCCGACCGGAACCTCGCAAGAGACAGGTTCGCATAATTTGAACCTCGCTGGAACAATAGGTTTGCGCATATTTGGAATTCACCCTGGCGAATTTATATGACCGTTGGAGGTGCCCTGACCGTTAGAATGAAGCTCTGGATCGGTTGGGAAACAAATTTTTATGGGATTACAAACTACTTTTGGACGTTGAGACCGTGCCATAATGGATATATTTACATTAAGGGAAGTTGTTTCCTGTCCAGTGGAAGATCCATCACGACTTCCCCACTTATTTAAATCATTCGATGTTGCACTAGGACCACTTTTTACTACCTGTGATTGACTGAGCTAAGACGAGAACTGTCCAAGTGGTGAACTGAGCTAGCTGTCGTTATCTGGAAGTATACCCCGCCTGTATTTTTGTCTACCCATTGTCTGTTAAAATCTAGAATGTCAAGCGAACCTATAGACCTTAAGAAATCTTTCGAAGAAGTTCTTAGGAAGATCATGGCTAATATTCCTGTATCCGAAGGTATTCATGCGTCGTCGACTAGGGGACTGCATGCTTCCCCTTTGACCAAATGTCGTTCCACCCGCATCAACCCCGTAACTGAGTAGAGAAGTAAGCACCGCAATGATCTGGCTAAGGCGAAGCAGATCTCGTCGATTCTACCTGAGTATATTCTGCCTCTAGACAACATTGTTAACCACAACAATATCCCTTGCAATTGAGTACCCCGTGTTCACTGCGTACATTCTGAAAGGAATTCACATAGTAGGGAGTTAGTTGGGGAAGATCCTGTTGTTGAACCACATCAAATTCAACTTAGGAGACTGAAAGAACTACGTCATTCTCGCTCCTCATCGTTACTTGACTAATACAACCGAAAAGAAATCTTGCCTTATACCGCACCCATGGATCAAGGGGTTGGTGCAGTCAACCGTGTTGAACATAATGAAGATTCCCCATTTTGGCCACCACCAGGAGGTTAACGCTTACGTCAAACTCCTTTTGTCGTGATATCATGGCGTATATCTATGGCTCGACAGAAGAGTTATTATGGATCCGACGCTGATCCACCAAATCACAGGTTTAAGTTTTAAGGGTCCTGACCCACAACAGTTCTATCCAGGAAAGACCTCAGACCGCTCGTTAGCACAACACATTAAAGAAGCCTATGGAGAGGTAGAAAACGGGAAGTGAGGTTACAAGGTAGCCTCCATACAAGATGGTGCGGTGTGGCTTGCTTGTAAACTCTTAGCTGGAAATCTAGTGAGGAAGAATTGCCCCACACAGGTCACCGGGTTTGTGGTAGACCTCATAGGAAAGTGTGTGGAGGGCATGCAGATGAACTGAGTGAACTACCTCGTCAACGAATTAGAAAAGGATTGTCGTGAAGCCCAGGACTTGGGATATGAATTTCACTACAGTTGGTTGATCATCTTGATCACATTTTTCGCTTGGAAAATGCATGAAGGAGATACCTTCGTAGAGATTGAACCAATGAAGCCATTGGTCGTTCATTTTTCCACCCTATGGTATACCAATGACATGAAGAAGCAGTGGCAGTCTAATGTTGTGTTTTACAGATATTATCAGCAGTTGAATGCTTCCATTGAATCATTCCCGCGTATGACACCGCGTACCCTGCATTAGTATCGGCCCATAATGAAGTTTTGCGCTAATCCCCACTTCATTTACATCACCGCGTGAAGAGATGAGCATCAAGAAGAATTACAGTCATAATATAGCTCACGGATGAATATATGGAGCATATTACAAATGAATGGCCAAAGGAATTTCTTGTACCTGTCACTGATGCAAATTTATCTGACACTAACACTATAGGAAGCCCAATGGTCATGTGAGTTGAACATGTCAGACAGTCTAGTGGGACGAAGAAGATAAAAAAGCAGGTTCAAGTCCAGGACATAGAGAGTGACGAAGAAGACGAGAGAAAACTTCTGAAGATAACGGGTTGTTGGCAGCGCCACAATATTTTCACCTTTTAAAGTGACAAATAATAATTCATGTAGCTGCCTACGCTTTGTCATACAAATATTTCTATTTGAAGGTGACTTTTCAGTTGTAAAAGGGTGTTTCGTTTGCTCCTATTTTATTTTCATTTTCATGCTTCGTTCATGAATGAAAGCATGAATGAAGCATTGAAACCTATAATTGTATTGCAATTGTATCTAAGGCTTATGTCTCAAGAAGGGTAAATGTTCTTACAAATCTTTTAAGAAATGTTGTTTTTCTTTGAAGCTTATCTTATATCAATAAAATAGTTGTTTTAAGTTGCTCATGGATTATGAGATATATCTTGAGTACTTGAATGATACACCAAGAATCGATTGGAAATAGACTATGGGTTTGTTTCATTTATAATTCTTGGTAAATCATTTTTCATTTCAAATTGTCGTTATGCTTTGGTTTGTAAAACACCTCTTCTCCTAACCTTAGAAAATCAACTCCACCCTTTACACAATGATGAGATTCAAACACACTCGGTTGTATCATGTACTCTGTTTAAGGTGGCAGTTTGAATCGACAGATCCATCATTCCAAGTTAAATTCTTGGGTTCCATTCTATACTCTTGGCATTCATTACACAAAATGCTCGATTTTCGTGGTATGAAACCCCTTATGCTCTCATTTTGGCCGCTAGTTTTATTCCTTTGGTATTATCTCTGGTTGCCTCTGTTTGTGAAACCCTTCATGCTCACAGTGAATTTTTGTCGCCTTCGTGCCCGCCTATCCAACCCTTCATGGCCCCGGTCGTCTGGATTGAGCCAAATGGCCCCCAGACTTTGCTACTCTATGATGATGTGAGAGAAGACCTTAAAAATCAGGGTTGGGTTGTGTTTCTTGAGAAGTTTCAAGGTTATAATTTACAAGCAACCCAAGAGTTCACCCTCACGTTCGATGGGTGAAAAGATAAAGTGGGCGACATTCAATTGGAAATCACCGAGGAATTCTTGAGTGAGGAAACAGGTCTTCCCATTTCCGGCCAAAAATGGTTTAAAAACTCAAAGCTGGATGAGGTATCGTGGGGTTTGTTCTTCACCTCCTGAAAAATTCAGTGCTGCAAAAAAGGTATGCCGATTTCTCTATTGAAAGATAGATGGAATGGGTTACTGGTTGTGTTAAATCAATTTGTGAATTGTGAAGGCCGCTACGGCCTCGTCTTCCTTTATCATATAAGATTACTCATGCAGTTTATCGGTTTCCAGTTAAACATGCCTTTTTAATGATGGAGGAGTTTATATAAAATGGATAAGAGATATAAAAGGCAAAGTTTTAATTCCAGTTTATTCCACCATGGGTTAATTAGGTTGTTGTTAGTCCATCATTTGAATCTACAGGGTGACGATTGGGATACTTTCCTAACTTGCAACGACTTTGTTAGATTAAACCCTATAGAGATTCTTGTGGTTGATAAGCCTATGTTGGAAAGGCCTACTGGTCCTTCCAGTGACAGACCAATTTTCTTATGCAAAGAACATTGTGATAAGGCTACGCTCGATGAGCCTATGTCTGAGCAACAGGATGTTGACCCTAGGGTCATTAAATCTCTTGAGTGTGAGCAATATGTTTACCCTAATACCATTGCAAAGACCGTAAATAAGCACTCACACAAACTGTCAAAGAACAATTCAGACATAGGGTTTAATAACAAAAGTGATAGGAGATTAATCTCGAGGAGCTTACGAAATAAATCAAAATCTCATGTGAGCTCAATCAAAGCGATCGAGGTCGATGAAATCTCTGATTCCGAGATCGAAAAGTTCTTGGCAGGCGAAGACCCAAATTACCCTAAATCAGATCTCAGTCAGACTTACGATTTTGTAGATAACCTGTCACCATGCCTGAAACATAACAAAGTTTTTCCAAGGATCAAACTCAGTCAAAAACCCACAGTGGACAATGGTATTTTTTTTATGCATAGTCATGTGTTTCCTCAACCAATTGTCCCAGATCTACAGTGTGAAGTGTGTTTACATTGGATAGGAAAATATTACACAGATGTTCTTGTCTTTCAAGTGAAGATCAAGACCCTTGTAGCTTAGATTGACTCATTAACAAGTGAAAACCATGAACTCAAAATCAGTGCACAAAGGCAAGGAAAACGCTTGAAAAGGACTGGAAATGTCATAATAAAAAATGTTGAGTGTGTCAAAGTAGTGATCAACTCTGAGATTTTATGAGTCGAATTTAGTATTCAGTTGAAAGGTAAGATTTTTTTTATCTTAGTTGTGATTTTATTGTTATTTTTCTAATTAATATGGATTGAATTAGATTTCTATTGTTTAAAATAAGACTAGCTACATAATCAACAGATTCTGTAGCCAGTCAATTCTCATGTAAAATTTTGGAAAATATTGGTTAAATAAATATTTAATTTATTCATTTCATTTTTATTTCAGGATATGATGTATCTTGTGGTGATATCATAAGCTGGAGCATTTATGGACTTAGTTAATCAATGATTTCATTTTTGTTTATTTTGTAAATCAAAACAAAAACTTTCATAATTTTGGAGATACAGTTTGATATTGAGTGGCTTTATGACCCTCTATTTTTGTAATTTTGAGATTCTTTTGAAATATGATCCTATCTTAGAGGATATGATGCTTACTTTACTTGAACTCTTTAAATACACAATATTTTTTAATATAAGACATCTTTGTTGGGAGAAAGAGATGGATGAGTGACTCCAAAACTTAATGAAATAACATTTTACACATTTTGGCTTTAGCCTTCTATTTATAATGTTATCATTTGTGTCTTGTTATGTCATGATACATGTATAGATATGATATCTTTAGATTAAAGGATCTGAGATGTGCAAGATATTATATTATAAATACCATCTACAATTTGCTTCTCAAAATATAAATGCTGTGATTATTTTTTCAGTTAAAACGACAGGGTTTATCTTTCAATTTTGATTGAAAAACCAAATGTACAGATTACTTTCATATTTATATTATAGTAATTATGTATAATTATGAGATTACAGGTTTATGTTGGTGTCTCCGCTTCAGTCATTAACGCCCAAACTGCCAACACATTGTTCTGAATTTATTTAGAACAGTCTTAAGGTTCATTGCAGGTTCCCCTCTTGGACATGGTAGTTGGATGTTCTCTAATCCTGAAGATGCTTGGATACACATCACTAATTCACTAATAGGTTAGCTCATTTAAATCTTTCTGTCATTTTGTTTATCACTGAAATTCGAATGTATGTTTCAACTTTTGACTATCCATACGTTTATGTTTCATAGTATTCTTCTTTATAATAGTTTAGATTTATAAAGAAAAAACAGAAAAATATTTTTGTGTGCTTTCTTTATCTTCTTCTTCGAAGCAATCATTTTTTCACATAGAGTTTTGTAAGTTTAGATTAAAACTTGCAACTTGCATATCATGTACATAAGTAATGAGTAAATCTTTCATTTAAATATATCTACAATAGTTACATTAAATGCATATACATATTTATACAGTGATTGGTAATTAGTTAGTTTTTTCATTTCTTTTATTCGTTTCTTTTGGGACTTTTAGATTGGCTAACGGAGCCATTAAACCCGTCGGAATGAGTTATACCAAATGGCTTAGGTTATTTAGCCAACATCGAACCAGACTCGTTCTTCCAGTTGATGGATGGTCATTTTTTCCCGTCAACATGGGTTTGGATCACCGAGAGGAGGAGAATACAAAGCGGAAGGACAAGGAGGAGAAGATGAAGGAGAAGAAGAGAAAGGAGGAGGCAAAGCTATAGTTGACCTCCTTCCATCCCCAGTTGTAGGAGCTAGAAACCCACCACCTGAAGATCCCCCTATTGGGTCAGTGAACCCACAGAAGAGGAAAGTTACCTCGAAGAAACGTTCAGCAAGGAAGAAGATGTGAGCTAATAATACATAGTTGGAAGCCACTCTCACTGACGATGACATTAGTCTGGTCCGCAGAGCTATGGAGGATGCCTTTGAAGACATGCTGCAATGATACGAAGAGAAACAGGTAGATTTTTATGAAAATATTGAGAGGGATTTGAAGGAAGTGCAACAGGCTATTCGCTTGGTCCATGCAGTGCCAACTGCTTCGTCTGCGCCTTCCTCATCACAGACTACAAAGGATGAACCAACTTCGCAGGGTGAACCAGGGATTTGGATCACCCTTCCCCAGTATAGAATCAAGTTTCCCACCCCCGCAGAGTTACAGGTTATCCCCAACTTGGATGTTGAGGTTAAACTTAAAGGATTACCTCCAGGACAGGTCGAAGTATTGAAGACAAGGATGAAGGCACACCAAAAAGAATAGAGAGAAATGACTGCTGAAAGAGAAGCCCAGCTAAGAAGGCTTGATGATGAAACATAAGTTGGGTTGTAGAAAGCTCAAGAAGAGAAGGAGAAGGCTTCAGAGGCATTGAAAAAGGAGAAAGACGAATCCCTAGTACAACTACGAGCAATGCAGGACAATGTAGTTTCCTATGAAAGCGAGAATGCAGAGCTTCAGGAGGAAAAGAGAGCTGGCGACGCCTAGCTACAGAAAGAAAAAGAGAAGTTTCTTGCAGAGTAGTCTGTGGTCAAAGAAGCAGTAAGTAGAGTGTGTCCCTCTATATTAGGCTTGGTATAGCAGGAGTAAGAGCTTGTCGAAGCTCAAGAAGTGAAGCTCATAGAGACCCTCCAATAATTTTAGGATAGGATAGCTGAACTGGAGGCCCAAATAGTGTCGACCACCCCGCAGGAGGTGCATGACCAGAGGGAGGAGACCGCCAAAATCACAATAGCAAGTATAAGAGCCCTCACCTCATAATGTAAACAAGTGAGTGTCAGAAGCACACAGACATATGAACGCCTTGCCAAGGATCCAGAGTTAAAGAAGCTAGAAGCTCAGTTACAGGAGGTGCAAAAACAAGCATTCTCATTGCAAGCGTAGATGAAGTTGCTCACAACTATGGAAAGGATGAAGAGATCCTAGGAGCAACGCATAGTACAAAAACAGATCATTTCCCTCCAGGGTAAGGTGATGGAAGTAACACATAATTTACAACCTATGCAGAAACAAGCTTGCAAGATTTTCAAGGAGATCGATAGCTAGGGCTCACAACTAGATCAAGTAGTTGCAACAGTAGAACAATGCCCGGAAGGGCCTGTTACAATGCAGACAGTCCAAGAGCTAGTTGAGAAGAAGGCTCAGGCGAGGCAGCTCGAGGCTTTTGAAGAAACATTATCAGGACTTGAGTGACTCGGGAAAAGTCACGGGTGAGTGTTAGGGGCCTGTTGGCCCTCGACCAAGTTTTGGGGAAAATTTGGTCAGTTTTGGCCCACTTTTGGACTTCGACACGCTGATCGAAGTAGGAGCACCCAAGCAGAGATGAGATCGCGGATCTCACCTATTTTGAGGGTTATGTGGACACAGTAAGGGGTCCTTTAGGGTTTTGTAATGGGTTTATGGGATGTCGACCCATGGGTTCTCCCCATGTTTAGGCCCTATTGTAAGATTTTGTAAAGTATAAATAAAGATGAATGTATTGTAGAAGGAGGGCATGTAGTTCTGTGTGAAACATAGTGCTTTGTGCAAAGGAATTTATGTGTGTCAAGGCTTTGTGCTCGGATGTGATTTTGTAGAATATGTTAAGTGATGTGATAAGAGATTTTGGCTTCATGCATTTGACCTAGTTTAGGAAGGAGGATCTAGTATTTAGTGCGTAGATCTCCTCTCCGGTGCGGACTTCGACTCCTTGTCTTAGTGCACAGAAGTGGCTGGATGTAAGATCTTGGTGAATAATAAAGAGGCGAAGTGGTTTGTGGACGTAGCCCCACCCTGGGGCGAACCACGTATATTTGGTGTCTCATGGTTTTCTTTGTGTAGTGTCTTTTATGTTATGCATTTTCTTAGTTCTTTGGTTATGATCTGTAATGAATATATATGTTGTTGCTTAAGTATTTCATTTATGATTAAGGGTAAATGAATGCTAGACTTAACTCATAGTGCAAAGTGTTGAGTGCTCAGGTTACATAATTACTTGTGGTTATTGCGCTTATCTATCTTCTAGTATGATCTGCGGTGTTAACTAGGTTAAGAAACTAATGCATGTCGCTTCCTAAGTGTTAACAAAATATTTTGCGAAGTGCTCTTATCATAAATTCGTGTCCCAGCCTGGTTATAGATACCTGTGTCCTATAACCCCCCTTCTTTTACCTCAGGTGATACTTTTCCTGCTTCGCAGCTGGTGTCGAAAGGGTCGATAGTCAGGGTTTTGTTGGTGCGTTGTTAGCGTTGAACGCTAGGTCTGTCCCTGTGCCAACATATTGTTGTAGTTGTTTCATGTCTTTATCTTTTTTGTATTTTATTATATACTTTTAAACAACTGTAACCACATGAAAAATCACCACTCATGTTAAAACCCATCACTAGATGCATCCAAAAACCCAAAGTGCATCAGTTCTGACAACAACTAATCATTAGTTGAGGCATATATTCTACATCTAGGTCCATAGATTAGGGTTTTTTTTTTTATGTTGCAGGATCAAATATATATATATATATTGTATTGTATTGTAAACAATGAATTTTGAAGACGATGAATAAGAATTAGAAGTGCGACTCTAAATAGGTTGTTGGTTTCTCAGTTTGGGTTTCCAGAGTAAATCTCTATGTATATGTGTGATTGAAATTGCATTCTTTTCTATTTTTTAAGAATCTGTGTTTGCATTGTATTACTATAAAAGGTTTAAAACTTACACTTAGCATATACATGTTATAAAAAAATGACATATTGATGAAAATGGATAAAAAAAAAATTTCTCCAATTGGTATTATATTTCCACACCAGGGTGGATAGTATCCCCCTTTCTTTTGTCGTTAATGGTTTGATGTCAGAATGTAGCAATACATTTAGTGATGTAGGTTTCAAGTCTTGAAGTACCATAGATTTTGAGGTTCTCATGTCCCCTTGTTGGAGCCAGATGTTACCCCCGATCTTACCTAGGGGTAACTAGAGGAGAGCATGTCTCATGCTCCACAACGAATACAATGATCCCATAGATGATCATCAACATTCTCCATAGACATCAACCCCTCAAATTCATCCCCCCTCATCCAACTCAACTCATTTCACTTGATCAATGTGGTTCATCTGGTGATGGTGGTCCAACAAACATAATGTACACTAGTCATTGTTTCATATAAAGTGTCACATTTACTACATCAAGAATTTAGGTGAGGATCATTGGTTGAAGTCAAATAATGGATCATGATTGCTTGGAATTTATTCTTTTTTCCTTGTTTCTCCTTGGTGGCCATTACGTGTGTAACACACCCAACCCCCTAAACCTCATTAGGCTGGTGGGGTGTCAAACGTTTCCATTTTGTTTTCTCTAAATTACCTTCTTAAACAATACCTCTAAAACAAACTATGAGGTCATAAGTCATTTCTTCTCATCGTGATATTTCCAACGAGTATAATTATGCTCAAATTTGAGTTATGGATTGAAATTTATGGCCTCTTAAATTTTTCAGGCCCTCTTCTCCAAAACTACCTAATATTCATGTGGAATCCACATGAATCCTCATCAAACATGCCAATTGATGTGGCACATCTCAGGTGTTGACACATTGGGACACATAAATGTCTATGTGGCATACCTCATAAGATAATAAGTGGAAATTGGAGGCAGAACCCTTCACATCCAGGGATCTGGTGATCCAGGCTCCCCCAAGAAGACACCACTAACAATCTTCTGGATTCTGGATAATCCAAATATCTAGATATATGGGCCTTCCGAGATCACCCTAGAACCATAAGGTGGAACCTCTCCACATTCGGGAATACAGGCGTACGAGATTCTTAAAGGGTTGTCACTTAACAAACTCTCAGATACTTAATGGTCTAGATATCCAGGGCGAGAAATACCTCATGAGCTTACTTTGAAACCTTGAGACAAAATATCTACCCATCCAGGAATCCAAGCATCCAAGCTTCTCAAATAGTTGTCTCTAGCAATTCCTTTCAGATATTGGATGTTCCAGATATCTGGGGCACTAGAACTCCTTGGATTTCCATGGAAAATTAACATAGAACCTCGAAGCATATGAGATTTCCCAAAATGCGCATTATGTAAAGTTATGGATTTTCAGATCCAGAATGAATAAAAGATCTGGAACAATTGATAATAATTGGATTGACTAATAAAATCTAGATCTTGCAACTGATGGGGAAACAAATGGATGATATCTATGATCCCATGATCCAACGAATGAGATCAAAGGGTTCCAAACCAAAGGCTTATGCCTGACAGTGGGCCCACACTTGACCCGCACAAATATCACGTTGTCACCTGTCAACCTCTATGGTGTTGTGACTGCCACCTAGCACGACATGTCCTCACTAATGTCACTCCCACGTGTCCCAACTGCTCTCGTTCATAATTTTACAAAGGAAAGGGGGGTCAGAACCTTGAATGAAATCCTGACCCATCAAAGATCCATGATTTGGGATTTTCACAAGGGATAATTATTCAAAACTATGGATATTTGGATCGGGATATCGACAAGAAATCATAAATCTCAACGAGATCAACAACCAACATCAGTTGAACCTCAAATCAAATAGCTAATATTTAACCTTAGCTCACAAGCACATAGAGGCGGCAGACCCTCCCCTTGGACCCACTCCTATAAGGTGGTGGCACTTGTCCTCTTTCCATAGGTTAGGCCACCCAACACATGGCATGGTAAATAAGCATGACATCACCTCCAACACTTTATCTCTCCTCTGATACTATCTTTCAAAAGGGGTAAAACCAACACTAGAACCCCGCCTAATCCGACATTCGATGATCCAAGATTCCACGATTCAAGGATATATGAAAGGTTCAAATTTCCAAATCTTTGAATATATGGTATGCGACTCATCTGGATATCTGGGTATCCAGTGTTAATGTTTATGCCATTATTATAGTTCTTTGCATTTCAATAGATAAGAGCAACATAAGAACAAGATCACTGAGAAATACACATTCACAAGAGACACAACATTTATCCTGGGAAACCCTCTAGGGGAAGAAAACCCAACAAAAACTTCCTTATCATAAATTTCTAATACAATGTTCAAGAGATAAGTCAAACCAATACAGATAGTCCTCTCCAAAATATGCGCCACTCTTCTCCTTCTCTCTCACTGGTAAGTTGCATCTTGCCTCTTAAAAATGAGCAAGTGTGTTGTGTGATAAAGTGAGGCACTAGCCTCTCTATATATACAAGATTGGCACGTGTGAAAGGTCTTCACTGGCAGGGTCGACCTCTCACTCTGGGTGGGTAAACCCACCTTGAATTTAATTCTAGGTCTCAATAATAACTGTTGAGTCTGACTTCTTATTCTTCCTATTACAATTGTTCGTTGACCAATCCGCAAAAGGAGATTTGGTCCTAATACAATTACCGACATGATTAATCCATAATGGGCATTAATCCTATGAATAAAATAGAAATAATAATAAGAATACTCTTCACATTTACATTATTTCAACACTCCCCCTTAACAAGAAGGGTATTCTTCAACAACATCAGGCGAGAGAGGTCTGCATCATCAGTGGCATCAGGAGGACAGTATCGTCAATATCATCTTGAAACATTGGCTAGCACATTTACGAGTCATCGAAAGTCTTCTTCATCGGCAACATCATCATTCTCGAAAGAATTCCATCATCATATGCATCAATATGTATCAATAAAAATGATACCTCATCACAACACTAGGCCGGCACATCACAGTACTACACTGGCTCAATGTCATAGCTGATAAGCTGGTAGATCAGTGTCAGTCACATATTTATTTACGTCTAACAACTAGGTCAGAAGCAAGGTATATATATATCATCTTGCTTTACGTCTAACAACTGGGTCAGAAGCAAGGAACACATCAACGTCTTAGTTTACGTCTAACAACGAGGTCAGAAGCGAGGAATCATCTTGCTTTATGTCTAACAACTAGGTCATAAGCAAGGAATCATCTTGATTTATGTCTAACAGCGAGGTTAGAAGCAAGGAACACACAGTGTCATGCTTTACGTATAACAACGAGGTCAGAAACAATGACTCATCTTGCTTTACGTCTAATAGCCAGGTTAGAAGCAAGGAACAGACAACGTCATGCTTTACGTCTAATAGCGAGGTCAGAATCAATGACTCATCTTGCCTTACATCTAACAATGAGGTCAGAAGCAAGGAACACACAACGTCTTGCTTTACGTCTAACAGTGAGATCATAAGCAAGGAACACACAATGTCATGCTTTACATCTAACAACGAGGTCAGAAGTAATGACTCATCTTGCTTTACATCTAACAGCGAGGTCAGAAGCAAGGAACACACAATGTCTCGCTTTACGTCTAACAATGAGGTCAGAAGCAATGACTCATCTTGATTTACGTCTAACAGTGAGGTCAGAAGCAAGGAACACACAGTGTCATGATTTACATCTAACATTGAGGTCAGAAGCAAGGAACACACAACGTCTTGCTTTACGTATAACAGGGAGGTCAGAAGCAATGACTCATCTTGCTTTACATCTAACAACAAGTTCAGAAGCAAGGAATAAATATATACTCCCCCTTTCAGGGAGGGTCCTTTCAGACTATACCAAGCTTATCTCGAAAGTATTCAAACTTTACACAAGATAGAGGTTTGGTCAACACATCAACAACCTGTTCATCCGTGCTAATGTACTGGAGCTTCAAGGATCCTCTCTGTACCATGTCGCAGATGAAATGATAGTGGATCTCTATGTGCTTCAACCTGTCCTGGAATACAGGATTCTCTGTCATCTTTATGCAACTATGGTTGTCACATAGAATCACGGTTGCTCTCATATCCAAGTCAAATAGGCCAGTCAGCAACTTACGAAGCCATATAGCTTCGCATCTAGCAAAACATGCGAAAATGTACTCTGCTTCCGCTATGCTGAGAGCAATACTGGATTGCTTCCTACTCTGCCACGAGATCATGGCTGGTCCCAAACTGAAACAAAATCCGGAAGTGCTTTTTTTGTCAGCAATGCTTCCTGCCCAATCTACATCAGTATATCCACTCAATGTGAAGTCATGATCTCCATCATAGCTGAGACCATAATCCATTGTACCTTTAAGGTACCTCA
>JZKD02S1690864.1:112481-122651 GCA_000966675.3 Picea glauca
AGGACAAAGCTGGCTGAGAAGAAAAAAGATGGGCCCTCCAGGGCCATGCTCAAGTCGCTCCTGCTCTCGGTACTCCATGTCTAGGACCATGTGGGCCTCGAGACATGATCTCCTAATTATCCCTAGATATCGGGGATAACATGGCCAACTTTGAAATTGCATAAATGAAATCCAATCTAGCAATTACAATATTACAATTGCATAAATGAAATCTAATCTAATCTATGTGAAGATTTTTTTAACCTTACTGTTTATGTGAGATCGTAGTGTTTTTTGATGAATTAAAGATTAATTTTAGCTTATTCTTAGTTGTAAAAAAATGAATATAAGCTAAAATTGCAAAATTGAGACAACCACCAAAACATCGTTCCCCCTAGGGGGGACCAAGAGTGCGAGCTTGTAGCCCCACGGATTTTATTAATGAAATTACACAACCCTTTATTGGAATGACTTGTGACCATTCATTAGGGGGGTCACAAGTGTTTACAAAGTTTACAAAAATGTTTATTGAAGAAAGGGGTGCTCCCAGATGTTCCAAATTCGTCCAAAATGGACAAAATTTTCTCTTATCTGTTCACAAAACTGAAAAAAACTTCAAGCAAACAAAAAAATAAGATGGCCAAAAACACTTTGGAAGTGTCTTTGGTTATTAGTAGGAAAGCCCCAAAATGACTAAGTAAAACTATGATAAATAAGCAAAAGGAATAAGAAAAGCAAGCTAGAAAGCTTGTCTCCTTAGGGTCTTTTATGGCTGATATAAAATAGAAAAAACTAAAGCACTTTTTCTTGCTAGATATGAAAGCTAAAGCATGAAAACAAAAATCTCTTTAAAGCCTTTAAATTTGACTACAACTTAACTTGCAAAAGAGATTTTCCTATTTGCTAGATCTTGCTTGAAGGATAAATAAATTGAAACTAAGCTAAGATCTAAACAAAGCTTCTACAAATCTGATTTACTTATGTATTTGAATTAAAAATGGTAGATCTTAGGTTATAGATTTAAGTAACCAATAAGATATAGAATTTAAAGAGAAAGAGAGAGTATAATTGCTTGATTCCTTGAAAAACCTTGGGCAATGGAGTCCCTTGCTTTGATGGAAAATGGAGGGACTATGTTATTCACCACAATCTTGAAGAATGAGGAAGATGCAAGCTAGCTCAACCTCTCCTTCAAGTGATATTTCCTGCACAACTTTAGATTTCTTGCAAAGGGGTTAAAAGCATTGGTGTCATATAAATTAGAAGCATGAAAATTAAGCTAAATAAGCATGCAACTCAAACTATCTAGCATACATGAATCAATAGAAATAAGAAGCAAACAAGATTTCTATTTCTATCCTATTGGGAGATATCTCCCCTTTCAAGGCCAAGATTTAACAAACGAATTGCAAAAAATTAATAAGAAAGCATATACCTTATATACAAAATGAACATAGATGATCCACACACATTTGCTTTAGATCATGTAGTAGCCTCCAAAACCTTTTATTCCAAATGAGAAAGATAATACAATTTAGATCAACAAACAATACAACCCAAGCTCCAACTAGCTTGTAAATGGGAGAGAGCTTGGTTTTATAGCAAGAGGGGAAGATACCAAGAGGAGGAGGGCGCACCAAGTGGAGGATAGGGGTGAAGATTTTTAATGACAAAATCAGAAATATCTCATTCACACATTTTTTCAAACACTTGACTCACCTGATATTTTAGTCTTTTAATAAATGCCTTTAAAATAGAAAGCAACTGAAAGCTAAAACACTTAAGTCAAGTAAATCACTAACCCGTACTCTGATAAGACAATAAGTAGTCAAGTGATTTTTGGTCCAATGACGAGGGCAAAAACCCCATTGTGGGAAAAACCCTAGAGAGATTATTTATATTATTTAAGAGCAAATATGAAATTTCTTACAACCCAGAAATTTAATAATTCCAACTCTAAATCATAAATGAAAATCAACTTATCTCAACAATTTGATTTCTTTCAAGAAATTTGTGCCAACAAGCTTCAACTGCCCACACGTGCCAACTAAACTGCAGCTTGATTTTTGGGAAATCGTGTCACTGTACATATAACAATCAATAGCAATAAATGCACAAAATCCACCACGGGAATCGTGCCAACAAGTACAGTACGATTTGTACGGACTTTTCCTTGGAAATTGTGCCTCCCTCTTGTTGTACGGACTGTCTTCTCACTGTACGAACTGTCCTTCCTTCTGTTATACGAACTGTTATGATTGCACTGCCTTGGGAACCGTGCACTCTAATTTGCCTTGAAAACTTTGCTCCATAAATCTCTCTTAGAAATCTGATCTCTTCCCTTTGTCTTCACTGTGTTTTTCTCCCATTCTTAAGCATGTATATGTACTCTCTCTTTTCCCAAGAAACCCTAACTTACATAACCAACTCAATCTAATGGCTATCATAAGTCTAATTTGAGGGCTCACATTTAATGCTCCTCATTAATTACAAAATAAGTAATAAATGCACATTAAATACTTTTGAATCCACAACTTAAAATCACTTTAAGTTATAAAGTACATTCACTTTATAAAAACACTTCATTTAAAAACTCACTTTACAATTAAAACATGTTTAGGAGACATGACTTTATGTCCCCCCCATGAAAAAACACAAAAACATGAATGAGGACATCCCTTTTTAAATTTCAACACTCCCTCTTAAAAAGGGAGGTCCTCCTGACATTTCCACTTCCAGGACCATTCCCGGACTCCAAGCTATCTGCAGCGGTTGCTCACGCTGAACCTGAATGCTCCCTCTGAACTGGTCTAGTGGAACTATGCCTTCTACTGATGCTTCGAGAAATCATGTCTCGTCTCTGAGCATTTTCTGACTGGCTTAACTCATACTAGTTTATCTTTCTGCTAGTACTAGATCCTTGAACTGAGGACTGACATTCGGGTGCACCATTATTCCTTTGATCTTCTTGCTCTCCCTTTGAGTCAGATATCCAACCTGACTGACATCTCACTGACTGGCCAAGAACTGTGTATACTTTGCCTCTCCGTTCTCCAATCAGAACTGTCCTGATGGGAACTTCATCTACTGCATGAATATGAACATAAACACATTCGATTACATATCCAGCATCCTCCAGAGATGAGACTGAGAGGAGATTAACTCTCAGCCCTGGTACAAACAACACCCCTTCTACTTCCAGGGTCTCTCCGAAGTCCAAAAAAAAACCTGACACTGCCGACTCCTTTGATCTGGTGAGTCCCATTCACGATATGATCAGGAACAATCTTAGATATGAACATAAATGAATCAAACATTCCTGTCATATGACTAGTGGGCCCACTGTCCACCATCTAAGTCCTGTCAAACTCAAAGTTGTTGTTGTTGCCGCTAGAAACAATGGAAACAAGAGAAAACTCTTTCTCAAACTTCTCACTAAAGTCATTTACCTCTGCAGAGGCTGCTACCTGTTTATGCTTCTCCTTTGTCCCCTTCTTGTTGGGACATTGTGCTGCATAGTGGCCATATTCATTGCATGCAAAGCAACGAAATTTGTTGATGTCAATCTTGGAATCCTGCTTACTTTTTCCCTTGCCCTTTAACAGAAGAGCAAAGTTTGCCTCAACAACTCCCTCTCCTCCCTTCTCTCCATTCACCCAGATCTCTTCCTGAGTGAAATCATCCCAAAGTCTGCTCCAATCTAGAAGTTTTTCACGTCTCACAATGCATTTCACAAAGACTTCCCAATCCTTTGTAAAACCTCTCAAGGCTATCCTCAGAAGATCCAAATCTGAGATGACTTCCCCCATAATTGTCAGTTCATCCTTAACTTGTGCCAACTGGGTAAGATATGGAACCACACTCTCACCCATGGTCATCTTGATTGAATGCAGTTTATCTTTGAGTGCCATCTTACGGTTTTCATTCTTAGCCTTGTATAGATTTTTCAGTGCCTCCCACATTTCTTTGGCTGTCTTCTTTTCAGCCAGGTGTGGGATGAGTGGATCCTTTACTCCATCCAAAACGAGTCTCTGGGATTTGGCCTCTTTGACTTCATGTATATCCAAGGCAATAGGATCATTGGAAGGAGGAACTACCACAGTAGTGACAATAGCCCACGGTTTATTTTCTTTAAAAGTAGTTGTCATTTTAACCTTCCATTGCAAATAGTTAGAAATGCCATCTAATCGGTCCTCAAGTTTGATGGAAGCCATATTCAAACAACTATTCCCCTTTTTCTTTTCCCAACTCTGAAATCAAATTCTACACAATGCACTTCTTACAGAGTCCTTGCTTCGATACCATGAAGATTTTTAATGGAAAAATCAGAAATATCACATTCACACATTTTGTCAAACACTTGAATAACCTGAGATTTTAGTCTTTTAATAAATGCCTTTAAAACAGAAAGCAACTGAAAGCTAAAACACTTAAGTCAAGTAAATCATTGACCTGTACTATGATAAGGCAACAAGTAGACAAGTGATTTTTGGTCCAATGACCATGGCAAAAACCCCACTGTGGGGAAAACCTTAGAGAGATTATTTCTATTATTCAAGAGTAAATATGAAATTTCTTACAACCCAAAAATTTAATAATTCCAACTCTAAATCAGAAATGCAAATCAACTTATCTCACCAATCTGATTTTTTTCTAGAAATTCGTGCCAACAAGCTTCAACTGCCCAAAAGTGCTAACAAAACTGTAGTCTAATTTCTGGGAAATCATGTCACTATATAGATAACAACCAACAACAATAAATGCACAAAATTTGCCTTGGGAATCGTGCCAACAAGTACAGTACAATTTGTACGGACTTCTTCCTTGGAAATTGTGCCTCCCTCTTGTTGTACAAACTATCTTCTCACTGTACAGACTGTCCTTCCTTCTGTTGTACGGATTGTTAGGATTTCACTGCCTTGGGAACCGTGCACTCTAATTTGCTTTAAAAACTTTGCTCAAGAAATCTCTCATAGAAATTTGATCTCTCTCCTTTGTCTTCACTCTGTGTTTCCCCCCCCCTCTTAAGCATGTATATGTACTCTCTCTTTTCCCAAGAAACCCTAACTTACATAACCAACCCAATCTAATGGCTATCAAAAGTCTAATCGGAGGGCTAACATTTAATGTTCCTCATTAATAACAAAATAAGTAATAAATGCACATTAAATACTTTTGGGTCCCACAACTTAAAATCACTTTAAGTTATAAAGTACATTCACTTTATAAAAACACTTTAATTAAAAAGTCACTTTACAATTAAAACATGTCTAGGAAACATGACTTTATGTCCCCCCCATGACAAATCACAAAAACATGAATGAGAACATCCCTTGTTAAATTTCAACAAGGGGCGCACCACTTGTGAGAGAGAGATGGCCAAGTGTGAGGGAGATGGCTGCCACCTCTCCCCACACTCTTAGAACTCGCCACATGTGAGAGAAGTGAGGTAAGTAGGGGTGCCACCTCTCAAGAGGTGGGCTGCCCACTCAAGAATGTGCCACCTAGCAAGAGGGGTGCACCTCCACTTTGAGCACATGCTTGAAATGAAATGGGCTACCACTTAACTCAATCTTCCAACCAATCAATTCACTCTTTGAATGCCACATGCCTTCTTGGGGTTTATTTGACCTCAAACATGTTGAAACATGTTTCTGACATGTTTTCCATGGAATAACATTTGCTGATTTTTCCTGATTTTTTACGTCTTTTTTGGGTTTTGTGAGGAAAATTAACTTTTTAGTGATTAAAATCACTAATTTTACTCACCAAAGTGGGTACTTAGGTAATGTGGGTGCTCTAGGTCCAAAATGAGAACCACCAAAGCATAAGAAGACTCCTGGTACCACTTTCTTAATACAACTTTATTTTTTAATTAAAAATTTCCGTTTTATGGAAAAATTTTAATTAACTGAAAAAATTAAAAAATCCTAGGGGCGAATTAGCACATTTCCATAAAACTTTAGGAGGATGTTTAGAATGGTAATATACATTATACACTAGGCTTAGATCCATGCTAAGGCCTAACCATGAGTATATACTCCAGCTTTGGAGAAATTGAGTGAAAAAACTCGAAAATTATAAATTGTGTTTAGACAGCAAAATATAATTAACTAGTAAAAAAAATACTCTAGAGTAACAATTCATGCCTAAGTCTAAGGTGGCTAAGACCTTTTACAAAGTTCATCATGCAACATCTCTTATTACAATTCTCTGGAGGGTATGGAAAATGTGAAAAAGGTTGGTCTTATTGACCGGTTGAACTTCTTAACTCTGAATTTTGAAGAAGGAAATGTTCAATCCTTGGCGGCTCGCTGGAAGTCCATCTTAGTGCAACTTGGTGGATAACATGATCCATTGGTCCTCTATATATCCGATAGGGTTGAATTGGGACTTGATGAGGCTATTGTAGTACTCCCACCAAGTTATTAGGGATCACCCTCCAACTTAATTGTTTACACCTACCTTTCCCACCAGGTTAAAGCACGACCCTCTAACTTCAGTCTGACAAATGATATGTTTTTTAAATAAACTTCTAGTTGTTGAAACCAATGATCTAGTTTTAATGCATCGATCTCCCCTTGGTATGGATTTATGTCCACTTTTTCTTCCATCTTGAATAAAGATTATGAAGGGTTTATGTTACCGAAATTTGGCTTATTTTTCTTGGGTTCTTTCTGGGACAACTTTTCTAGGGCTTTGTTATCCCTCGGTTGTTTGTTTGATCCAATCTTTGAGTTCAAGCCCTCTAACTTCTTTGAATGGTTCGAGCTTTCTTTCTAGATCCTCCATGAAGAGGGATATATTGCGAGATATGTCAATGACTTGCTCTTCTAGCCTTGCAAATCTCTCCCTTATTGGATCTCGAGGGATGTTATGGATATATTCGTTGACCATGGCTAGGGTTCTGTGAATTTTTTTTTAAATTGATTCTTGGATCCCTGCAACTTTCCAAAAATACCCGAAGAAAACCTACTCTGGTACCAAAATGATCTGTAAACTGCCATGGATATTCCATTGGATAGTTTGTCACAACGGATCTAATAAAATACTGAAATCTTTACTGTGAAGGTTAATTTCCTTTAGATCTTAGATTCTTTAATTACTGGTTTTGTGCTTAAAATGTGGAGAGTGAAGTCTAGGAAAAAATGGTTTTGGGTAGATTTAGAGTATGAAAAATTATTAGAGGATTGGAGATTAGCATCTTTTCACTGAACAATAGATTCAATGCAATGACAGTTTCAATGGAGGACAATTAACAAGAAAACTCAAGGATTGACCCTAGGGGGATGTACCCTCACAATCCCTAGTGTTTTCTTTTATTTCTCGCATAATATCAAAAGGAAACTAGGTCAAGCCTTGGGGTGATAAACAATCTAAATCCTTAGGACTAGAAATTAGCCAAGACAAGGTCTAGGAGGATAAAAATCTTAATCCCTAGGATAGATCTTAGATGCTTCAACAAAGTTTAAGATGAATGAAGGAAGGGAAGGGGATAAACAATCTTAATCCTTCCTTAGGTTTTCCAACAAAATAAGCCAAGGATACAAGATACCATGCAACTATTAACCATCTAATGAGCATCCACCATAATATACCATGAGCCAACATTTAAACTTTAAGAAGAACACTTAATCAAGTTGCTATGCATGAAGAAATCCTAGCTTCATAGATCATTTCTTAAAGACAAGAAAAACATTCACAAAATGATCTCATCAACCATGTGCTTTAATCCTCCATCCAAAGCACCAATCCAAGACCAAAATGCTCAAAAAAATTATGAAAATTCCAAACCTTTTAAGAGATTTCTCCCTCAAGTTGTGATGAGGAAATGAGGAGTGCACCCCTTGGTGCTCAACTTCCTTTAAAATTAAATATTATTTTCTAAGCTAAATTCCCCTATTCTATGGAGGGGCAAAAATCCCTCTTCAATAATTAAATAATTTAAAACAATACAATTTGGGGATATTCATTCCACATGTACAAAATCCAAGGGGCATACGCCCTGAAAGATGGCCCATCTTCCTAAATGAAGGGAAAAGGGGGAGGAATTTGGTGTAACATCGAGCCTCCAAAGGCCATACAAAGCTCCTCTTCCTCCAGTAAATCAACAAACATAATTTTCAATCGTGGACAATATGGGATTCAAGGTGCGAATTTGGTGTAACATCGAGCCTCCAAAGGCCATACAAAGCTCCTCTTCGTCCAGTAAATCAACAAACATAATCTTCAATCGTGGACAATGTGGGATTCAAGGTGCTTCCTGCAGCTCCATGAATCATCCAAGCGGACAATTTAGTTCTCCAGGTGGGTAATAAACCCCCAACATGTAATCAACGCCCAAATCAGCCAACAAACTTCCAAAAAGGGGTCAACCCCTTAAACACACAGTGACATTAAATCCCAAATAAGGTCGGACCTGATGCCCTTTTACACCAAATTAATTTCACAATCGACCAACTATTAAGAAGAAAAGAAAAGTTTCACAATGGACCAACTATTAACTTCCGCAAGCAGATTCCTACTCTGAAACTCAAATTTCTTCGTCCCAACTACACCTGATCACAGATTTGCTGAAAAAAGTACTTCATAACACCAATGCTATTACAGGGGTAACATCTGGCTCCAACTTGGGGACATGTGTTCTCGTGGGAGTGCTGCATGAGAATCTCAGGATCTCGCCTTCTCAAAACTGCAACAGCCTGTTCCTCTGTGCTTAATCACCATGCGGAGCAACGTGACGTCAAAGTCTGAGTGTGTGTATGCTGGATTCCCTGTTATTTATGGCAGATACATAAATCTGAGTTCCTGTAAATCAATTATGCCTCACCTCCCGTCGAAAACTGCTACTACATGATTCCTTTATCCACCTCTAAATATGGCTGATGTAACAACTATCACGCCACAAAATATCTTCCAACTTTACTATCTTCATCCTACAACTATATGGGTGTAAATAATGCTGGTTCTGCTGCTGCAAATTTACGTCAAGGACTATGCAAAAGTGTTGAATTCTTGTCACAGGTAGAACCTCATCCCTGTTGTGAAAACACCAGTCATGTTTTTTCTTCATATTCCCTGATCAGAGCACTTCCTTTTCTTGGGTTCTTTTGGGTTATATGTCAGTTGCCTTCAATTCCTTAAAAGTGCCAAGGAGTGAGAAGGGTTCTGTTTACATGTCTATAGCATAGTTTCATAAAACACTATCATTCTAGTTGTACAAGATACAATGGAGAGACATGGAGATGGTGAACATGGACCACATCACGATGGCAAGGTCTCCTGTCTTCGCAGTCATCATTAATGGGTCAACTCTACATACAAGATCTGTTGGAATTCTTCTCCAACTCAAGTGAAAGTTTTGAATTGAAAGTAGGGTTCGTAAGATCTATGAATTTGCAAGCTCCACGATTTTCTAGCCTACTTATCGAACAATGACAATCATTTTGTGTAGTCAAAAGGGCACATACCTCTTTCCGTATTTCAAAAGATGGCCAAGCTAAAAATGTTACGATCGCCAAGCTAAAAATGTTACGAGGTCAGCCTTGTTTGGTTCCCTTTTTTGATATTATCCACCATTTTTGTCTTTCGGATTAGGATCTGAGACGAATGAAAGGTACTTTCTTGGTCGTATTTCACAATGCTGATCTGCAATCCAAACAATTTTGTCTACATATATGTTGGAGTTGGAAACGACATCAAAGTCTTCACGCCTTTGGAATTGTCATCACAATATCCATGGTGGCCAAACTCATTTTGATTCAGCTGGGCGATTGCAAAGTCTTCCCGCCTTTGGCATTGTTATCACAATATCCATGGTGGCCAAACTCATTGTCATTCAGCTGGGCGATTGTAGTAGAGTCATCTGTATGAGTACTGAAGCCAGGAACCATAAGCTGCTCTTCCCCCACACTGGAATCTGAACATTGACTCTGCCCCAAATTCGTTATTGTTTCGTTATATTGGACAATCAACTTCTCTTCAATAATATCCTCATCATTTTCAAACACAACGCTGGGGACGACTTCTTTGTTCAGATCACAATTGTCATAATCAAAATTAATGCTTTCAAAACTTACTATAAATGACCTTGGATTCACCAACGTAAAGTCTTTACATTCCTCAATCTCCTTATCCAAATACGAGCCATTTTGTTCATTGGTGGCTTCATCTATGAACTGGTAAACACAT
>JZKD02S1690864.1:164080-174417 GCA_000966675.3 Picea glauca
ATATATGAGCCAAATTTGACATGTTTATTGCATTAATGATATGATACAAGGTCTAATATTGAACATTGAATGCTTATTACCTTTTATGCTTTGTTGAAGAAGTGATACAAGTTGTGTATCTTTGCTTAGCAATCATTGACTTCGTCAACAATTGCATTTGATCATTGCTCATATATTCTTTAAAGATAGTCATTGATTTCATGAAGTACTAACCCACTGMAAGCACTTTTTAGTCTTCTTTGTTTTTGTCTCGCAAACAGGTGCATCATCAGTGGTCCTATCTCTTTGACTATCTCTTCTTGGGCAGCAATCTGTGAAAGGGGTTTCCTTGACTTAGCCTTTAGCCTTTCTTTAACCCAGATTGCCTTAGGGACGTCTCCCTCAGACTTGCCCTCCTAAATAGAAAGAGCTCCCCATCGAGGTGACAGTGGGTGGGGAAGCTCCTGTTACGCCGGTTTCAAGCCCTGATTCAATCACCTAAAAAACTCAGACATAATTCCTCGATTTCTGTGCAGTAAAAACAACAGTACGGCCTTCAAAATCCATACGGTACGACCTCCTTAACTGTGTTGTACCTTTCCTCGATTTCTATGCCAATGTTCAACTGTATGACCTGGTCAAAATCCATACAGTACAACCTCCATTAATGCTTTACCTTTCCTCCTTGATTTGCATGCCCAACGTTTCCTTGGAATGCATGCCCAAAGTTGCAAAAATGCTCTTCCTCAAGTCTGATAGACTTATCTCCCTTCTCATGCTTCAACAACCCCCAAGGGATGCGCCCTCCTTACCCTAATAAACTCAATGAGGAGAAGGTGAAAGGTCATCTCATCCAATGGTTGAGATTAGACGAGATGAATGTTGGAGATTAAATCACTCAAGTCACCCACTTTCCCTAAGCTCAAAAATTTGCTTTTAATTTACATCTCATAAATTAAATGACTAGGGTCCACTTTAGGCACTTTCTCACCCCTTAGGCACCTAAGTGATGAAAAACACTTCCCTAGTTACTTTTTAATTATTTCAACACCTTTGATAGCGAAGGTTGCAACCTGTTAGTGATGATTTTTGTAATAATTTTATAAACAAAATTGCATAAACTAATTGGTCTATAATCATTGAATCCTGAAGGTTTAACAAACTTTGGGACAAGAGTGATAAACGTAAAATTTAAAGAACCCGACATAGATCCTTGTGTCCTATATTCTTTTACAGCCTCCAAAATGTCTACCCCATCCAACTTGAAAAATTTTAGAAAAAATTCAACAGTCCACCCATTCGAGCCAGGACTCCTATCCATTGAGAAACCTTTTACTACCCTTTTGATTTCCCCCAAAACTAATATCACTCCCTATATATCACACTTTATTCTCTAAAAATAGTTTCGGAAACAATTCAATTACTTTTGATCCACAATTTTACAATTATCGAGATCTGCAAAAAAGGAATTGAAATGCCTAATTGCAGCTACCTCAATCCTTGTTGACCTGGAAAGATAGATCCATCTTCAGCCAACACCTGCCATATGGAATTCATGTTCCTTCTGTACTCTACAAATTTATGAATTTTTTTTGTATTTTGGTCACCTTGCTTAAGCCAGATGGCCCGACTTTTTTCCTCCAAGACTCTTCGTCAATTGAAATAATTTTCATCTTTCTGTCCTCAAAAGAGTGAATAAGGTACCAATCACTGTGAGACCAAACCTCATCAACCACATCCTTGAAGGCCACCTCTAATTCATCTTCAATTTTAACCAAGTCTACATTGAGAACTTTTCCACTCAATGACAACAAATTTTAATGATTTTAACTTCCAAACAAGATGTCTCATAGGAGACACCTGTAGATTTTCTGAGGTCCTATGAGGCTGCCATCTAAGGTTTGTTCTTGACCTTAGTGTGGCTCTAAGTTTCCACTGTGTGGTTGTCTTCTCTTGTTGTTTTAGGACAACAAACAGTCACCAAACTTTTTGCTCAATATTTAATGGTTAAGTTCTCTTTTAAGGTGCCCTTGCAAGTGTTTTCTTTACTCAATGTTAGCACATGCAATATACATTAAAAAAAATAACACTACCTCTAGATCTTTAACTTTAAAATTCTGATCTACACTTCTAAGAATGCATAAATTTAACACATGTATTTTTGGTCAACATGAGCCTGGATAAAACTCCTCCGGGGAAAACCAGTTTGGGATATATGTCTATAAATGAGGAGAATAGATGGTGGAATATAGCAAGTACAAAATATATGAACCTGTTACAATAGTAACTTGTTTCAAGATGCGCCCTAGCATGGTGCGCCCCTCATAAATGCTACCAAATCCACCATAACTGCTCCAGATGCAAGTTGTGAGCTGAGAATGGAAAACCCTTCCACATGAATGAAGCTTTGATGTGTGGCCTTCCTCTGCAACTGATCCCATTGCAACATGACAGGTGTAAGACCTCCCCACTACTGATGCACCCTCCTCAACAAGTGCGTCGTCCATAGTAATGAATGCTCCTTAGTAAATAAACCAAGCTTTGGCTAGATGCCTCCCTCCATGATAGAATGTGCCCAAGCTATCCTCATTCGATGCAACAATCCTCATCCTCTTGCCGTTCTCCAAGCTCCTTAGGTGAACATACAAGTGAATGAGCTCTCCTTTGCCCCTTGCGCCCTCCTTTAGGAAGCATATGGAAACCTAAAAAATGGGTGGATGAGATCATCTCATCTCATCCCTAATCAATGGTTGAGATCATCCCAAATAAATCTCAAATCAAAACCCACTTTACTTAAGTTTCCATAGTTTCACTTTATGTTTATTAATTCACCCACTTTGTGAATTGATTGTCACTTTAGGCTAAAATGACAAAATTTCACTTTTGACTTAAATATCCCAAGTCAAAGTGAAATTAGACACAAAGTACATAGTACAAGGTACAAAGTGCTTCCCTCATGTGTTTAGAAGCTCACAAACACAAGGGGGACCACTTTCCAAGGTACCCAAATATCAACACTCCCTCTTACCGAGGAAAGTGCTCGTCACCACCAATATCATCCCTATAGTGGTCATGGTTTCCTCCTGGCATATACACATTGAGTATGGCTGTACCCTGATCACTGAAAGTAGTCTACATAGATCTTCTCAATCTGTGTGATTTATAAATGGAACTGACTCTCCATCTATCCAATATCACCTAGATCTAGGCATCACACCAAAGATCTCCACCTAGGTCTCCCACCAAGGATTTCCACCTACTCTTGGCATCTGACCAAGAATCACTCTCTTGGCATCTCACCAAGAGTCTCCCCCTATTGGTATCTCACCAAGAGTCACCAACTTGGCCTCTCGCCAAGTAACTTCCTCCTGAAGTGGATTCAGAACCTGATCTTCTCCTCTTAGAAGCTAAGTGAGGCGCAAGCCTCCGTGGTGACCTGTTGCTGCTCCTCATCAACCTCTGATTCTCTGAAGTTGTAGCACCAACTCTTTGTCTGCTCGGCTTCTCTGAAACTGTAGCTATCATGGGTGGACCAGTCACCCACTCTGAAGATGTCCAAGGACACTGAGTCTCATCTCCCTCTGAATCACTGGTGTGAGTCAGTCGGTCCTTATCAACTCTGTCTCCCCATCTAGTGCTGGATGGTGTAATAACAGACAAAGTAGTCACGAAAACACACTCTCTCGCAAACCGATCACTGGAATCTATCTCCTCTGCTATCGCTGTAGACACATCCTGCTGCTTCATTTTCTTCTTGGGACACTGTCCTGCATAGTGACCCATCTCTCCACAAGCAAAGCATCTCACTGTGCTCATGTCTCTCTTTTGCCCACTGCTGCTACTCTCTCCTCCCTATGGTGAGGCCCCAAGCTTGGGACCCTGTCGACCTCCACGGCTAGACTTCTTCTCTCCCTTTTTTCAAAGAGAAAGGTCCTCATCACCCAGAACTGACTGTTGCTCCTGCTGCTGCTGTCCAAAAGCCTCTGCCACTAGTTGAGTCTCCTCCTGGACGAGGTCATCCCACATCCTCCCCCATGTAGGCATTTTTATCGCACATTTTGTTGCAATAATAAAAGGCTAGAGATTGGAGAGGCAAACTGGCGTAACTGGAACCAATCCCACCCAATGTCACTACAATGGGATGGTTCTTTCTGTTTAGGGTGGTAAGGCCCAGGGGAGACGTCCTTGGTGACCTGGGGTTTTGAGAAGGCAAAGGATTATAAGACAAGGGTAATTTCCCCCCTCACAAGTCACCATCGAGTAGATAGTTCGGCTAAACAACCAATAATAAAGTAAAACCCCCAAAGAGATACACCTGCCTGAGACAGAGCAACAACAAACTGATATATGCAAGCTTGCTCACTGGGTTAGTACTTCATGTAAATCAATGACTATCTGATACACTTATAAGCAATTTGGCAATAAATATTGACAAAGTCAATATTTATAAAATAACAATGAAATTTATGTCACTTCCTCAATAAACGCTGAAACATTATGGTATTCCATGCAACAAATCAATACTTCATTCAATTAATGCCTTTAATCACCATTCAATTGCTTATAAAGAAAACGTTTCGCTGCACCAATGATATTATAGCTAAAGATGACAACAACAATAGGTTAGTTAGGTTAGTTCCTAGGCTAGGGTTAGTAGTTAGGGTTTGATTCAAGGTTTTGAAAATGATTGTGATCAAGTTCACTTCAAAGCAAGAGGTCTTTAGATCAGTGCCTTAGGGTTAATGGAGTCAAAAGTGAAGGATGCAAGAGCTGAAGGATCAGGATAGTACGACTAAGGACTAGAGGGTGAAGCTTTGGAGTGTTGCTAGAGCAAGGCCTCAAAGTCAAAACCCTAGGGGAGAGAGGCTCACCTTGGTGTAAGGGAACTAGGCCTCGATGCTCTCTCCTCCTTCCTTAACTCAATCGAAATCACGACTAGCTGAAGAAATAGCATAAACCAAGACAAGAGGGTCTGATGAAGCAAAGTGTTTCTACAGCAAGGCTCTACCAACAAACCCTAGAAAAATCTGCCCAAAGTGTAGAAAACCTAGGCTTTAAGATGTCTCCTTCTTCTCAGCTTGTAAATAGTAATAACTAGCAAAAAGGAAAGAAATAATGAGAGTGTAGCTACGGCTAGGATCTCTCCTTCTTCAAACAATGGCTAAAAAATCTCTGAATGGGGACATGAGACAAGGACCTACTTGTGTGCTTGTCACCTAGGGTTTATTTAGCAAAACTAAATATATGCAAGAAATAAGTAATGCAACCATTCAATCAAGAAGTTTTGCAGAAAAATACTTACATGTCACCAAGAAAAAACATAGCAAACCCTAGTTTTAACACCTTCCATTAACAGAAATGCCAAAATATGCCAAGAAAAGTCTTTCTTCAACAAATGTGCCTCACAAATTCAGCCAATAAACCAAGAGAGGGCACAAATTTCGGACCTCACTATGAGTGAGTGGGAGATGATGAAAAAATGAAGGTAAAAATCCTTCATTTATACAATACCATGACCTAATTTTACATTTTAGGTCATGAAAAAGGCCGATAAGGCTAAAATACTAAATCATACTGTTTTTACATTAAAATGTCAAATTAAAACCCTAATCAAGCTGAAAAGAGGTTTCAAGCCCCTCTAAGGGAGACGTTAGCCCCTTCTAGGGAAAATGGAGCATCCTGGAGTGTAATGATCCCAAGCCAATTTTTCGCTTGGAATCACTAACTAACCACTTATTTGATTCTTATTTGTTGTGTATGCAGGTTGACCATGAATATTTCGGCCTTAGGGTTTATTCAGTTATTTAACCATGGATTTACATAAACATCATTGACATCATATGAAGATCATCAACACTACACAAGATAGAAACCACAAGCAAATAGCTGAACTTTGTTATAAGAAAGAAAGCACCTGATACAATAGAGAAGCAAATCTGAATAGATGGCTTCAAGGCAATACTAGATTTGTATACAAAATGCTCCCGGAAATACAAATCAAGCCTCGCAAAGGTTGCCAATAGAATATGAATGCTCCGCTACAAGACCAGGGTTTCGGCCTCCCCTCAAGCAACTGGTACGGCCCTAATGATTTCTGGTACGACCTGCTGAAGACAAAGGACACTAAAGGTTTGGCCCTCCTGAAGATATAACTCTCTTGATGTTGCCAAACTCTCCCCAATGATAGATCAAGGCAAGGGAAGCCTCCTCCTGAAGTATGAAGCTCAAACACTGAAGATTCCTCCTCAATCTGCAGAAACCCTAGGATGGTACGACCCTCCTGAAACCCTGAATATGGCCAATAGTACAGCCTAGCTGAATGGGGCCTCAAAATCATTTGAAACTCTCCCGGATGATAGAACGAGCATCCATAAGCACTTGAGAGAAGTCTCAAGATCAGATTTAGCCTATAGCCTTCTAGATATGAGAATTGGTGAATCTCCAAGTCGTACTCTTCCTCCTGAAATCATCCCAACCTGCAGTAAATGATGGGGACATGATAACTCCTCCATGAATCCATCAAACTAATGAGAAAGAGTTTGCAAGAAAAACCCTAATGCTGGAAAACTCTCCTTCCCTTGGTTGGATCGAACTCTTCCTCAACCACTGGTGCGCCCTTGCAAGAAAACCCGAGCTGGTACGGCCCTGCTGATCCAAATTGTACGACCCTGCTAGTCTTCCTGGATTGATGATAGCCGTAGAATGGTGTGGGTGGAGTATTTCGTCCCCGAGACCAAGCTTGGAGCTAGGTGAGTGGAATCTTTCACCACTGAGCTGCTCACTAGGGTTTGTAATATCAAAACCCTCAAATTGTATGCTCAAGAGCATCAACAAGCAAAATACCAAAATCCAGAATGAATAATAGGTGCGCCCTAGTCTTCCCTTTATACTTTTCTTCTATTTCTCTATTGAGTTAGATTAACCCCTAGGGTTAACTCCTAACTCAACCTCTAGCGCTTCTATTCCTCCATTGAGTTATCTTTTAACTCTTTTTCACCTTTTCATCAAGTCAACTTAATAATATTACTTTAGTTTGGTTGACCCTTCCCCTTAGTGTGAGACTATGGCTTAGTGGGGATGCCTAGGCCACTGAGTCTTCTCAATACCTCTTCAACAAGAGGTGGGGGACATTACAGTATCCCCTGCTAGAAATTTGTTGCCCTCAAGCAATTCCAAACCTGATTCTCTCACCACTTGTTCATTTTTCCATGTGGCATCCTCAATGGGTAGATCCTTCCACCTGATCAAGTACTCTTTGATGCTTCTCTTCCTGCGCCTCTTCTCCCGAACCTCTAGTATCTCTTTCGGAATCAAAACAAGTTTCCCTTCTTCATCCATGGGAGGTAGTACCTCGAGGTAGTACCTCTTTAGGCAGGATACATGGAAGACATTGTGTATCCTGCTACCTTGTGGGAGCTCCAGCTCATAACCTATGGCCCCTATCTTCTTGCTAACTCTGTAGGGCCCAAAGAAACGTGGCTGCAGTTTCTCTGCTCCGCTTCTTTTTATAGAAGCTTGTCTGTATGGTTGTAGCCTTAGACAGAATAAGTCACCAACCTCAAAAGTACGCTCAACTCTGTGCTTGTCTGCTTGGACCTTCTGTTGGTTTTGTGCTCTCTATAGATGATCCTTCAGCTCCCTGAGGATGTCTTGGCTCTGTTGTACCCAATCCTGTACCATAGGTTCCCTACTGTCACCGAAAGCAATCTCCACAAAAGATAGTGGATCATAGCTATGCAAGGCCCTGAATGGTGACATGCCTATGGACACGTGCTGAGTGGTGTTGTAGCAGTACTCTCCTAAATGCAACCATCTGACCCACGCCTTCTGCTGGGCTGCTACATAATTCTTGAGGTAGCCTTCTACCCACTTGTTGACTATCTCGGTTTGCCCATCTGTTTGAGGGTGATAGCAGGTTCATGAGTCATTTTTGGCAGTAGTTGTTCAGATTGGTTGGTACGGCCTTGACCCCTAGTACCTGCTAGGGGTCAAGGTTATCCGTTTGAGGGTGATAGCAGGTTCATGAGTAATTTTTGGCAGGAGTTGTTCAGATTGGTTGGTACGGCCTAGGTACTAGGGGTCAAGGCCGTACCAACCAATCTGAACAACTCCTGCCAAAAATTACTCATGAACCTGCTATCCCTGTCACTGATAATGGTCTTGGGTAGACCTGAAAATCTCCCTGAAAAATAGTTCGGCCAGCTGTGTTGCGTTGAACTCTGTGGTTATGGAGAAGAAGTGTGCAAACTTCGTCAACCTGTCTACCACCACAAAAATGCAGTCCTTCCCTTGTGTTCTTGGCAACCCGGTGATGAAGTCCATGGATATGCTTTCCCACTTGTGCTCTGGGATGGGTAAGGGTTGTAGTAATCTTGCTGGGTGAGCATGCTCATCCTCGTTCACCTGGCATGTAGTACACTCCTTTACATGCTTTATTACATCCTCCTTGAGGCCCTTCCATGAGAACCTCTCTCTTACCTGCCTGTACGTCTTGCTGATCCCCTGGTGCCTTGCCATCAGTGAGTCATGACATGCCTACAATACTTTGGCCTTGAAAGCCGATCCAAGAACCAAAAAGATTCGGACCTTGTAGTAGATGAGGTCATTTATAATCCTGAAGTTATCATCCTATACCTGTCCATCCAGTGGCTGACAAGCGCACTGATCCTTTGCATACTCCATTACCAAGTGGTCTTTCCATTCAACCGATACACTTGTCATGGCAAAGATGGATGGCCTCCTAGACAATGCATCAACCACCACGTTGTTCTTCCCTTTGACAAATTCAATGTCAAAGTCGTAGGCCTGTATTCGGCTTACCCATTTTCGCTGCCTCTCATTTAAGTCCTTCTGCTCCAAAAGGTATTTGAGACTGTTATGATATGATTTCACCACAAACCGTGCACCTACCAAATATTGCCGGAATTTGGCTAGTGCATGCATGATAGCTAGCATTTCTTTGTCATAAATGTTGTAGAGTAGCTCAGGACCCCTGAGTTTTCGGCTCTCATAGGCAAGAGGGTGCCTATTCTACATCAGTACGACCCCTATCCCTTCTCCTGAGGCATCACACTCAAAGGTGAAAGGTAAGCCGAAATCTAGAAGAGCTAGGACTGGGCACGTACTCATCACCTTCTTCATATTGTCCATCGTCATTTGAGCTTCCTCATTCCATTTGAAGGCACATTTCTTAGTCAAATCGGTCAAGGGTGCACACAACTAAGAAAACCCCTTGACAAATTTCCTATAGTACGTGCATATGCCCATAAATCCTCTTAACTCTGTGAGTGTCTTAGGAGTAAGCCACTCCATAATGGCTTTTATTTTTTCCTGATGTACCTGCACCCCTTTTTCTCCAATGATGTGCCCCAAGTAAAGCACCTCTGTCATTCCAAACTCACATTTGGAATCCTTAGCGTATAGTGATTGTTCCTCCATGATTGACAAAATCTGATCCACATGTCGGAGGTGTTCCTCCCACGTCTTGCTGTAAATGAGCAAGTCATAAAAAAATACCAACAGGTGCTTCCTCAGTTGCTTGTTGAACACGTGGTTCTTACAAGATTGGAACGTGGCTGGGGAATTGGTCAACCCTAAGGGCATCACTAAGAACTCATAATGGTCGCAATGACATCTGAAGGCTGTGTTTGAGATGTCCTCCTCCCTCATCTTGATTTGATGATAGCCAGAACGAAGGTCAATCTTTGTGAAGTAGACAACTCCATGCAATTCGTCTAGCAACTCATCAATCCTTGGTATCGAGTACCTGTTTTTTATTGTCTTTTCATTCAAGGCCCTGAATTCAATGCACATCCTCCTAGTGCCATCTTTCTTCTTAAATAGTACTACTGAAGAAGCAAAAGGGCTAGTGCTCGTCCTGATGTGCCCCATGTCCAAAAGTTCCTTGATGGCCTTTTTCTATCTCGTCCTTGTACTTGTTCGGATGCCTGTATGGTGTGGTGATGACTGGTTTAGATCCTCCCTCTAGCTCAATAATATGCTCAAACCTCCTGTCTGGTGGCACCCCTGGAGGAATTGGTCTAAACACCTTGTGGTGCTTGTCAAGGATTTCTTGGATCTCAAGGGTGTAGTGAATCTTACCCTGCTCATCCACACGTGCTGAAATCCTGCATTATGCTGCATACACTATCTCATCTCTTCGGAAGATGGCCTCCATCCTCTTGGTCGTGACCACCTTTGCAGCATTCCCTGTCATGCCCCGGAGCACTACCTTTTGTCCACCCTCCTTTGTAAACAACATCTCCATGGTTCTATAGTTGGTGGTGATAGGATCCAACGTAGTGAGCCACTGAACTCGAAGGATGATGTTGGTATCTGGAAGGTCCATGACATAAACG
>JZKD02S1690864.1:274604-287884 GCA_000966675.3 Picea glauca
ATATATATATAAACCCTCCCACTCTCGGATTCTAGTGCATGTGAAGCCTCCATGGAGGATACATTTGTTTTAGTAGGTTTTGCTACAGTGACAAAGGATGAAGCTAGTCAGGAAGACTAGGGAGTAGAATTTTCTTTATTCATATAGGAAACAACCAGTGAGGAAGATTACACAACAGTATTTGCTTCAATGACCAAGGATGAGACCAATCAAACATAGTTTTCCTTAGTAACCGAGGATGTGACAAGTCAAAAATAATTGTCCTCAGTAACCGAGGATGTGTCCTGTCAGACAGACTTGACAGCAGGATGTGCTCTAATGGCCATGGATGTAGTCAGTCAGATAGACTTGAAAGCATGAATTATGCCCGTGACATAGTTCACAAACCCATTTTCCACAGTGATTGAGGGAATAGAAATTTTGGACTACTATTGGAGTACATATGAGGTGGAAAATCTAAAGCTATATCTACTATGTGCGACAATGCATCCAGATGTTGTAGGATGGGATACATTCCTCGCTAAGGGGGAGTGTTTATTTTTTGTAGCTTCAAGAAGTATTCCTACTAGAGGCCAAATTTCCAAGCATGTGGGAATTTTCGATGGCACCTGTGTTGACTCCCATTTCAGTGAAATTTGCTTAGAAATTAGGCTAGCATCTCATGGGTAAGTTGATGGGATTTGTGGGTTTGTGTGGCGGTGCCACACCAACAAAGAGGATTAAAATATCCAGGAGACTGAGTTAGTATCCAGGGATGATGTGGATGGTGTGGTAAAGAGTAGCAGTGATGAGAACCAGGCCCTTACATCTCACACTAGTAAGGGCATAAAGTGTTCTCCAGATAAAAGAGGTCCATCAGGGATAATGGATTCTCCATAGAGGGAAACATCTCCAAAATCGAGATGGAATAAGGATCCTAGTAAGATCATATGTTTTGAGTGTCATGATGCCAAGCATTATGCTTCACAGTGTCCACGTCGTAGGGGAAGAGGAAGAAGGTAGAAGGCATTAGAAGCAGAGGTTAATCGGGTTGCATATATGTTTCAGAGAGAGATCTTGTTGGTATCTACCCTTTCATGCACAATTTCCAATAGGGAAACTTGGTTGGTGGATAACAAAGCATCTCTCCATATGACAGGTGCATGAGAGTTGTTTCACACTCTCACATATACTAGCTTAGACTTATGTGTGGATCTTGGTATGGGATCCAAGAATTCGGTACAAGGATCCGGTACATTATTGTTTCAATTGTAATCAAGAGAAATACTAAGGGTGTTTAATGTATTGTGGGTGGCATAACTGAGGAGGAGTGTCCTCTCAGTCTCAGAGATTGGCTTGGACTATCTCTTGGTTAGGGTTTGGACTATCTGATCATCTCTTGTTGATGCGCTATCCTTGGGGAAAGGTGCACTAGCTTTTGTTTGGCTATCTAGTCTAGGGTTTGCATTCGAAATGATTCTCTGTCAAGGTTAAGGTGCTCGGAGGGTGGCTTCATCCTATGGTTGGGTGACAATAGTGATATTGTCGATGGTAAAATGGGCACATCCATTATATTCTAACAGGTTATGGGCCGACACCTCCTTCATTCAGTCTAACCGCTAGAAGGAAACATAGCCATAGCACTGCCACTAGGGTTCTAGTAGGAGCAGTTACCATAGCACTGTTGCTAGGGTTACTAGCAGATGCAGTTGTAGAAACCCTAATCCTCTCATTGAGGCACCTTAATTGAAGGGATTGACCTAATTTCTAGATAGATCAGTGCGCCCTAGTCTAACGCATCTCCTGGTACTCTCATCAAGCCAAGACGTCAAGTTTAAGTTTTTGGTCATATCTAGGGTTGACCAAGTCAAATCTGCCATGACTTACTCTATGAAGTCAGAAAATAAGTTAGAAAGACATTCTAACTTCAGAGCGCGGAAGACAAGGATTGACCTCATCCTTGCCAAGAATAAAGTGTTGGATATCCTGAAAGGAAAGATCATGGAACCATAGTTTGAAGAAGGAAAAGAGAAGGAACCGCAGAACATTGCAGTTATCAAGAAGTTCAAAGACGGTGACATCAATGCCATGAGTATCATAGTGGACTCTATAGAAGACCAATTGATGTAAGTTTCAATACAATTAATGTATTTCTTGGATTCTACTGATCTAACAATTATATACCATTGTTAAATACATAATCGCTTCTACTAATATTCTTGCGGAAATTAAACCACGATCACAAAGTGAAATATCAATAACACATAACACAAATGTTTTACAGGGAAATCATAAAGCTAAAAACCCCACTATCATATATTATGTATATCATGGATCATGAAACAATCTCATACAAAACTGTAATCCAAGAGCTCTCAGTACAATACAATCGTCTCACACTGTCGTACAAAAAATTGACAAATTCATGTGCCAATATATTGTCTCCAGACAGCTCGTCTCCTCTGCACAATCCCTACAATTAGAATTCTCACAATGAATTCAAATTTTCTAGTTTGCACATTCTTATGGTGGGAAATCCCCCTATGGACTAGCAAATAGGGTTATATTATGCATGGAGATATGACTAAAAGAAACCTACTTTCTACCTTCGTCCCAGACCTAATCCACATTTCTTTTTAGCAAATACATGGTTACTCCAACATACCTTGTTCCAGATGTTCGATGTCGATCCTTCTTCACGCTTGATCGCTTGTTAGCAGCTCTCCTCCCAAGGCTGACTTGCATACAAAACAAGCAACAAACTACACATGCATTTTACCTACAAACTAATGGGTTAAAGATTCAAACATATATTTACTAAACTATGAAGAACTCATATAGTGGGATGGGAAAAACATTTCTTTATTATTAACTTTAATGAATCAACTTACAATGTTGAGACCGGCCACTTCTCCGCGAACCTGATTTTGGGCTCCTCTTCAAATGTCCTCCAACTTCTTTTCTCTGTATCTCTTCTTGCACAAGGATGGCTAAAGGGTTGGGACAATGGGAATGTGTAATTGGGTAGAGTTTCATTACTCTTATTCTCCTTCTCCAAATGAGACCGCTAACCCTTCTTTTATAGGTTAGAAGAAGCTAGGTATTTGGACGAACCCTCGGCCATGCATTGCCGAGAGTTTCAGTTAACTCACCCAAAGTTGTGTGTTTCGTAGGCAATTTTCCCTTTTTCGTGCTTTTGTAGGTCCACGCGGACTATTTTAGGTCAGCTAGTGTGTACACGCGTGCAGTTATGGAGTAGGGCACGTGGGCCTTTGTAAAAGAGGTTTTTTAAAGAGTTGTTCAACAATGCTTTGGAAAATAAGAGATTTGAGATGACCTGATGCCAGCTAAGTATGTATGGTGCAAATTAGGGTTATAACAGATGCCCCCTAATGTGTGAGGTTAGAAGAGCATCTGATGGCCGACATACATTACCAATCTTTACTGATGTGCCGAACAAGTGAGCCCAGGGACCAAGAACTAGGAGGTGCCTTCTACAAAATAACAAATGTCTCACCGAGGCGAGCATACCCATGCTCGGGATAAAATAGAATCATGGCTACCAATCAAATACACTGTAGATCCATGTCAAATAACTATATAAAGTGTAGCCGCGAACAATACACAACAGAGCTACATCTCGAAATAAAAAAGATATAAATATAGAGTATCCATCTTCTAGAAGCTGATACGGCCTGATGGTTGGAGATGAGATCTTCCGAGCTCGAGCAACAACTTCAAAATCTTGAAAACTCAAGGTAGGAGTGTAATATGAGTGTATGACTTCACTACCCAGAGGTCTTCGACGACTTGTTGGTCATGGACTAGATAATCTTAATGATCAGACTGAAGGCTTCATTGATTTCAAACAAGGACTTGATTGAACATTCAGGATGGCCGTGTATGAGGGAAAGAGACAAATTGCAAAGGGGCCGATTCAGGTTTGGTAGAAACTTCCCTTGGACAACAACACGACAAATGATGAGACTTAGGCAGCATGGCATTAATCATAAGTTTATGAAGCAGGAGGCAATACAAACTCTCCATATGTTTGCAAGAATAACCAAACGGAGGAGGACACAACTCTATGTAGCGAGAACAACTTCCTAAGGTCGTATTACATCCCATAGTTTGATGAACAAACAGACAGATGTGCTTTATCCAAGGGCAACTCATTATGCTGCCAATAAGAAGAGTATAAGCTTCAATTGTTTCTCTTCCTGAGAATTCCTACAAGGAGTGCAATGAAAGTCTGTAAGGAGTGCGTCGATAGACTTTGAGTTTATCTCAAAAATCTCAGGAGAGATAACGTTGAACTTATACCAGCAGAAGTGCAAGTATAGCACAAAGTCGTGCAAGGTGTGCGCAGGTTGACGAGAGTCTTAGGCTTGTCCAACCCAAGGGAGTGGTTCAAGAACTCCCATCGCAAAGAGTGAGTAGAGTTGGAGTTGTCAGATAATTAGAGATTTTAGTGAAGGCCGCAAGGAGTGCGCACAATGTCCCTAAGAATCCGTGAGTTTGCAGCAAGAATCAAGCTCAGGAGGGATAAAGAGAGTTTAGAGGAGAAACAAGGGTCGAAGTCACCTCATGGAAACAAGCTCAGGAGGAAAGACGCCAAGTTATTTGGAGAGGAGACATTTAGAGCTTGGATAGATGGTAGAAATCCCTGGAGGGAGAAACGTCGATATCCCTGGGCTGTTGGATCTAGTAAATATACGAGGAGGTTAAAGGCCAAGAGTCTTTCAACACTCGAAATCTCAAGAGAGATAGCAAGTTGTCGATCTAAGGGAATATAGAACTGTCGATTTCTTTCGTGGGAAGGAGAAATCGGGAATCTAGAGTCAAAAGGAGGAAGGAAGCGAGCTTCCAATGTTGTGAAACACGTAGTCTCGATTCGTGAAGAAAGAACATGGAGCATTGGATCGCGGGGAATCATGGACCGTCGATCCAAAAAAATGGAGCTCTAGTTCGAAGTTCAGGAATTGGAAGAGTCAGGGCGACTCGCAATAGAATACCCGAGGTCACGGAGTGCAAAGCCCCTTTTAGTTAGGCTTGGGGTCACCGCCGATGATCCCGTGAGAGGAGCTTGCGCCTAGTGGTTGTTCGCATGGGTGGAGTTCACAAAAGGAGACCCATGGTTTTTATGTGTTAAAGGTTCCAGCGAGGACCAAGCAGTCATTTCGACTTTGAGGAGTTCGAAGACCCATAGACTGGGAGGTCAACAGACCCTGCTGGGGTAGGTGTTATGGGTCAGGTGGTATCAGAGCTTACAACTATTGTTTTCTGCAAGCAAGAGAAGACAAAGGACAATTGTGATTTGAATTCTTCGTGGACAGATTGAAACAATGTCGCCAAGGAGACGTCGAGGAAGAGGTTTACCCAATCTAGCCATGGAAAGGGAGATGAAAGAACTTTGTCCTCTATTAGATGCTATGGAGACAACACATAGACGAACACCTGATACTAGTGATATCAGTGAGGCTGAAAGCGAGAGTGAAGAAGAAGATGAAGATGTTGTAGTTGAAGATGCTGTAGAGGAACGTTTGCTAAAAGTTGTTGGAAGAATGGGTGCCAGAGCAAAATTGGGCATCCCAATGTATGAAGGCAACTTGGACGTTGAGGAGCTACTAGATTGGTTTAGAGCTCTAGATAAATTGGCATAGGAGGCCAACGCGGATCGTGACAGATAGGGTCATTCAACAACCTTGTCAAGTCTGACAAATGCAAAGTTTCTAGGAAAGGTAGTTTGGGTTGTTGGTGATAACCTGGAAAAAAGGGACCTGGAGTTTGACTGGCACCAGGTTGTCAGGAAAAGTTCGGCTGATGGCCCAGATTCTGGTAAAAACCATGGCCATGGCCAACATATGGATTTTGCATGTGAGGAGACATCATCGATTGATTTCCAAAATAGGACATAGATGGTTGGGCATGCATTACATTCGAAGGAATTTGGGAAGGGTTGCCCCATGTCGGTCCCGTGGGGATAGGCATAGTACTTTGTTCGGGGTTCCATTAATTGCAGAAAGAATTACCGCAGATCGACATTTCGGACAAGGGAACGGATCCCTGCCAAGAATTCCAAGGCCCTGATGCGGAAGAAGTTCCTGGGTGTGCCCCCTGTGCATGAATAGTACCTTGCATAGGAATAGATTGTTCAAAATCGAGATTGCCCCCTGTCGAGAAAGCAGTGGACAAGAAGGCGTTGTTACCAAAAGCACTGAACAAAGAAAACAATGTCGAACCTACCGACATATTATGTGAAGGTGGTCCTTGACTCCTCGCTCCAAATAAATTATGGTGTGTAGGTGGCCTAACGGATTGCTGATGTGTGCCACCGAGTGAAAGGGACGAAGGAGGTATCTGACCTCCCCCGTAAGGGAAAGCGTTAAAAGGAGCAGGAGTGCCCCCCATGTGTCCTTGCAGAGGAGCGTTATAACTCCCTGGCCCCAGACCTGAAGTCTGTGAAGTGGAGTAGGAAGGTACAGGACTTGTACCTGAACTAGGGATCCCGTATGAGAACGGAGGGCCTGTAGCACTTGGTGTGAAAGGGGTTGTGGGCACCGCCAGAGACCTGATTAGACCACTGTACGATGTAGAGGCGGTCGAGACCATGGTGGCTCGGACCAGTGAAAGTGGGTTGGGAGGTGGAAACGCTCCTGTGGTGACAACCGTAGTGGGAATTGAATAATTCCCAGAAGGAGTAACAATATTGTTTCCATTGCTGTGTGCAACATTGTCTGGCACTCGTAAGGATGAATCAGTACGATGGTGGGTGCCGAAAGATCAGTGGTGGAGATTTCAACCAGACCAAAAGCTTTCGCCGCAAGGTCTAAAATGGTTGATTGCTTTGGATGTTGGTCGGACACAATTTCTTGTGACCCGGTCGCTTCAAAAGAACCTTGTTGGTCTAGATTTCGCCTTAGTGGTGGCGGGGGTGGCTCCAATGTAACCGACGGTAGGCCAAGAAGACTTCATGACCGACGAAGCTCGTGATCCTCCACTGTGAGTGAGGGGACGCTTTAGTGGGGGAATACTCCTCTCAATGAGACAAATCAACTTCAAGTAAGAAACCTTTCAAAAGACCAAAAATTGTGTTTTCCAAGGCAATGATTTTATGTCTCCAGTGGAAAAAAGTATGACTAGTGTCTTTATTATTGGGTTAATGTAGTCAAAAGGATCTTAGAGAAGCTACCTCCTTAGGGGTGCAATCTCTTTTACTTCCCAAGACACGTTTCTGTAGGATAGGTTTTAAGATAAGAGGGTGTATGCCCTTATACTTCTCTTAGCAAACCCTTGTTAAAAAAACAAGATGAAGAATAAAGTGATGAAGAATAAGGTGGGGGTGTATCACCTTATACTTCCCATCTAGTTCCTAGCACAATAACCTTGACTTGAAACAAATGATAGAAAGAAAGTAAAAAAAGATACCAATTCAAGGAAAAATGCCAAGATATTTCACCATAATAGCAATAGAATAGCCAACCTTCCAAGTCTATAACATCACTTCTTCCATCAACCATTTATAAGTATAGCCATACACAAGTGAAAAACAAATAAAAGAGCCAAGATAGTCGAAAATTTCATACCAAGGCCTCTCACAAGAGGGAGAGTTATGATAAACATGAGATCTTATGATCTCTATTTATATAAAAATGTAGCTAACATAGTTTGTCCACACACTTTAGGGTAAAACACAATATTAGGGGTTAACAACCCTCATCTTTTCCCTTTTACAAAATAATATTAAACAATTCTTTTAAAATTTCACTTTTGCACAAATAAAAGTCTAATTTAGGAGGACGTCAACCCTTTAGGGGACGTTTTTCCACTTTGAAGAAGTCGTTGGTGTTGGAGAAGAATGGATAGGCATCCAAAGGCCACATGTCAAGCATCTAAGCACTATAACATCAACCATAACATCAATCCAAGTGGGATCCTGCACTGCTTCCTGAAAGAAAGATGGTTCAGTCACAATACATTTACTCATGAGAGCCATGTATCCAGTAAATTGATCAGGAGATTGTCTCTGTCTGCGCTGTGAAGTAGGGGCTCCTACATTCTGTGCAACATCTAGTCTTAATCTGTCAGCTTCTGTGGTGCGATTTCTGCCATTTCTGATGGATCGATTTACTAGAGTGGTTTTTTCCACTCCATGAATCTCCTCATGTGGCTGATCCACATCTTGAGACTCATCTTTGGGAACCAACAGTTCCTCTTCTGCATGCAAGTCTAGCCCATTCTCAAGCGATAACTGCATGGCTTTCCCCTCATCGAACTTTATATCCCATTGCATAACAATCATCTTACTGTTCGGAAAATACACACGATAATTATGGGGTGTTTTTGTGTACCCCACAAATATCCCAACTTCGACAGTCGGTTCCAGCTTCTTCCTGGAATCCTTGCTCACATGGACATAAACAGATGAGCCAAAAATCTTAAAATGAGAAACATCAGGTTTCTTACCAGTGAAAGCTTCTTCAGGTGTACTCATGCCAAGTACTCTATGAGGACAACAATTTTGCACATAAACCGCAGTATTGCATGCTTCCACCCACAAATGCATTGGTAGGCCCTGATCATTTAACATCGCTCGTGCAACACCCACGATCGTTCTATTCTTTCTCTCCGCGACCCCATTTTGTTGTGGGTTATGAGGGGCTATGGGTTCTCTTCAAATTCCTTCTCTGCTGCAGAAGTATTTGAATTCGTTAGAGATGTATTCTCCACTATTATCGCTCCTTAGAGCTTTGACTTGCTTCCCTGACTCTTTCTCCACCAATGCTTTAAACTCACAGAACTTTGAGAATGTTTGATCCTTCTTCTTCATGAAGAAGATCCAGCATTTACAAGAAAAGTCATCAACAAAAATAACATAATAACTATGTTTTGTTGTTGAAGCAACCGATAATGGTCCACATATGTCTGTGTGAACTCTCTCCAGGATTACCAAAGCATGGTTCTCCTTTTCATGAAAGGTGTACTTTACATACTTCTCCAAGGTGCACCCCTTGCACTGATCTAACTGAGCAAGTGTTCCCCTAAGAAGTCCAGTAGATATTTGTTGTATGATCTTCAAGGCTCCATGATGAAGATGGCCCAATCTCTTGCGCCATAATTCGCCCTCATCATGACTCACCACTTTTTCTGCTTTGCCTACCATGGCACCGTAGTCATCTACCTCCAGCATGTAGAGATTCTTAACTCGAATCCCTATCTTCTTGACTTGACCCATTGCTTTATGTCACAGGTAGGCATTTCCACTGCTGAAAGTAACGTCATAGCCTTTGTCCTCCAACATTGCGACGGAGACCAGGTTTTTCTTCAGAGCTGGAACATGCAGAACATTTTTCAATTGAAATGGTTTACCTGACTCCCTTTGAAAGGTAATGGTACCAATACCAGTCACACTATATCGTCCATCATCGCCCATATCTATATGCATTCTGATATCTTTCTTCTCCAAGTCACTGAAAGACTCTTTATCTCTCGTCATGTGGTAGGAAACGCCACTATCTAAATACCACACCGATCCCTATGCACTTGAATCCATGGATGCGATCAAAGAGAAGTCAAGTTCAAATTGCGAGACAAGAGCCTCACCAGTTGCAGCTCCAACAACTGTCTTGTTCTTCCTCTTCTGCAGAAAGTTAGTAGCGAGATGCCCATGTTTGTGACAGTGAAAACACTTCACTTTGGACAAATCTAGCTTCTTGACTTTAGACTCGGATCCCTATGCACTTGAATCCATGGATGCGATCAAAGAGAAGTCAAGTTCAAATTGCGAGAAAAGAGCCTCACCAGTTGCAGCTCCAACAACTGTCTTGTTCTTCCTCTTCTGCAGAAAGTTAGTAGCGAGATGCCCATGTTTGTGACAGTGAAAACACTTCACTTTGGACAAATCTAGCTTCTTGACTTTAGACTCGGATGTTAAAATTTCAGTGAAATTTCCTTAGAAATTAGGCTAGCGCCTCATGGGTAAGTTGATGGGATTTGTGGGTTTGTATGGCGGTGCCACACCCACAAAGAGGATTAAAATATTATAATCAATTTTTTAGACTAGTAATGGATCCTAAAATCACTCATTGGACTCCTATATAAAGGAGAGATCTCATTGTGACATTATATCATCATTGTGGAAGAATGGAGTTGGAATAAGTGAGCATGCACTTGTGTCAAGGAGGATTGGTTATCTCAGCAAAGGGAAAGTCTGCAAGGTTGAAAATCTGGCCCTGAAGAGAGTGGTGAAGAAGGTCACACGTGTGGAGTGAATTTTTCATACAATATGCAGTTTGCAAGAAGATTAAGTGTATATATGCATGGGTTTCGGAAGGACAAATCACGTATAGCATATACATGATTTGTAGTGGATAAAAAAGTGTATGTTTACAGGTTTCCATTAATGTGAATCATGTATCTTATTTTTTCGACAGGTACAAATTCAAACAAGCTGACAAGTGACATCAAAAGGTTGTACATGTGATCTACAACATATTCTTGGGTAGAGGATACTTCTAGATTATGTTGAGGTTTGGTTTTTTTATTTTTATATTGGAGAATAAGGGTGTTCTCAGTTTTGGTGACTTTGGAGGACAAGAATTCCCTCATAATTTCAGTGATTTTGTATTCGCTTAGAGGGATGGTTTTTCCCTTAGGATATCTGATGTTAACCATATTAGAGAACTAAAATTGTTTCTCAGGGATATTGATGATATATCTATGATCTTTGTGTTTTCGCTACATATATTTTGAGTCAATAATTTCAGTGTAAATTTGTTTAGTGATAACAGGTAGGGTTTTACTGTTAGACCACTAGGAAGCAATTTTCCGATCTAAAATTAGTCACATAGAGTTGCATGTGAAAAGTGACATGTTTCAATTTCTTTCTCTGTAGTTGAATCCCCAAGCTTCCACATTTATTTCATCCTAGTCTCCAAGCATTTCTCTTTCAATATAATCAGACTTATACACTCAACATCTATATCATATCTCTTTCATAATAATCATACTCATACCCTCAATAGCTAGATCAACTGCTTAATCAATGGATTACTAAAATTCATCCCCTAGAGAAATGTTGGGTCAAAATTTTGGATTTATGCAGATTGAGCATTTGAAAATTGTAAAATTTGGATCTCTATGGATGGAGCATTTGAAGTTGTAGGATCTATTTGTAGGTTCTAGGTTCCTTCTTCAAACTCTCTATAAGGTCGTTTTACATAACCTTTTGAATTTAATTGGGATGCCCCTACATGACCTTTTGAATTGAATTGGGCTATCAAAGGGGTAGTTTTTTTTAATTATAGAGGGAAATTGAACATTACCATTTGCAAAACCAATTCAATGTTGTAGGTATTGAAATTGAACTTATCTTATGGAAATATATTTCCTTAGAAGTAGAACTTAAATTTTCTATGTCGCCATTTTGATTTAAAAAATTTAAAACTTAAATTTTATATTTTGTCCTTTTTCTTAGACAAATAAAAGTACAAAAGGCGGAACCTACATTTCTAATTAGTTGGAGGTTTGTGCTTGTCTTGTTTCAACACCAAGAACCCCCTTTTTCTTGTTTTCTCTTATGAATCCAACATCGTAATCAAGAAATAGGGACCCTCCTTATACTTTTTAATCCCTTTTATCATTTGAAAAAGAGTTAGGTTTTGCTTGAACAAGTGTGAAATCATTTTCTTTTATTTTACTTTTCAATTTCATCTTCTCTTCGACTCGTCAATAGAGGCATTGTCAGTGGACTAAGAATATTCCTCACTGATAGAGTAGAGAATATATTCCTTCCTTCATATTTACACTCTGTTTTAGTGGCATCTTAACTTATTTGTCGAAATAGCTAACGATCCAACACAATAACCATTTTTTCGTCCTCTTTTGTTTCCTTATGCCATATCAACACTCCGTCCTTATTCTCACTCCATATTGGCACCCCATCTCACTTCATATGCCAACATGTCAGGTTGATTCCTCATCTCTTGTCGACCCACCAGAACAATATCTTCTTGTTGAAGCCAATGCACCAGTACCCCATCAAAGTTAATGTGAGACAATGAAGGATGTTGAGTTGGTGAATTTAGCATTAAGAGGTCTTCCCAGGTCCTGGGAGCCGTTTGTGCAAGGGATATGTGCACGAGAGAAGTTTCCATAGTTTTACAGACTATGGACATATTGTATCCAGGAGGAGACTGAGTTAGTATCCAGGGATGATGTGGATGGTGTGGTAAAGAGTAGCAGTCATGAGAACCAGGCTGTTGCATCTCACATTAGTAAGGGCATAAAGTGTTCTCCAGATAAAAGAGGTCCATCAAGGATAAGGGATTCTCTATAGAGGGAAACGTCTCCAAAATCAAGATGGAAGAAGGATCCTAGTAAGATCATATGTTTTGAGTGTCATGATGCCAAGCATTATGATTCACAGTGTCCACGTCGTAGGGGAAGAGGAAGAAGGTAGAAGGCATTAGAAGCAGAGGTTAATCGGGTTGCATATATTTTTCAGAGAGAGATCTTGTTGGTATCTACCCTTTCATGCACAATTTCCAATAGGGAAACTTGGTTGGTGGATAACAAAGCATCTTTCCATATGACAGGTGCATGAGAGTTGTTTCACACTCTCACATATATTATCTTAGACTTATGTATGGATGTTGGTATGGGATCCAAGAATTCATTACAAGGATTCGGTACATTATCGTTTCAATTGGAATCAAGAGAAATACTAAGGGTGTTGAATGTGTTGTGGGTGGCATAACTGAGGAGGAGTGTCCTCTCAGTCTCAGAGATTGGCTTAGACTATCTCTTGGTTAGGGTTTGGACTATCTGATCATCTCTTGTTGATGCGCTATCCTTGGGGAAAGGTGCACTAGCTTTTGTTTGGCTATCTAGCCTACGGTTTGCTTTCGAAATGATTCTCTGCCAAGGTTGAGGTGCTCGGAGGGTGGCTTCGGCCTATGGTTGGGTGACAATAGTGATATTGTCGATGGTAAAATGGGCACATCCATTATATTCCAACAGGTTATGGGCCCACACTTCCTTCATTCAGTCTAACCGCTGGAAGGAAACATAGCCATAGCACTGCCACTAGGGTTCTAGCAGGAGCAGTCACCATAGCACTGCTGCTAGGGTTACTAGTAGATGCAGTTGTAGAAACCCTAATCCTCTCATTGAGGCACCTTAATTGAAGGGATTGACCTAATTTCTGGATAGATCAATGCGCCCTAGTCTAGCGCATCTGCTGGTACTCTCAACAAGCCAAGACGTCAAGTTTAAGTTTTTGGTCATATCTAGGGTTGACC
>JZKD02S1690864.1:314800-341834 GCA_000966675.3 Picea glauca
CTTCTTACATCCGCCTTATTCTATTTTATTGAAAGGTCTTATTAATATTGACCTTTATTACATCTGAATACATTGATCTACCTATGTGCGGGTTAGGACCTTAACACCATGCCTCGAACTGTAGGTTAACGATTATCTAGTTCAAGAATACCCACGATACTGTGAGAGCAGACTATGACAGTCGCTCATGATTATTCTAAAGGGCATGCAATAAGGAAGGGGCCTTATACTTTAGAGCACCTTAGTCTCCCACAAGATCACCTGGCGGAGTATTGACTCCAGGGGTTTGACGTCTACCAAATTTAGTTAAGAGGCGAGTGGCACTCTTGGAGCATGTGGTACGTCTTAAAGGGCACGTTGTGCAAAGAGAATAGAAAGAGACAAGTGGAACACTTGGAGCATGTAGTGCGTCTTGAAGGGCACGTCGTGCAAATAAAATGGAAAGAGGCACGTCACACCCTTGGAGCACATAGGGTATCTTGAAGGGCACGTCATGATTTTCGCTGATAAGTTAATAAGCCTAGTGCCTAGAAAACTGTGCCTCCTTAGGACCTAGTCGGCCTTAACATAGATGATGGTATGGGTAAAAAAATCAATAACTAAAAGTTCCTGAAAAAATGGTCACCCAACCTAGTGAAAATTAAAACCTAGGTCTAAGTAGAACATGTGGTCCAAAAAAAAAAAAATGTGATAAGAAGGGGGATAAGAAATTCAAACTTTTTAATTAAAGTCAAAATTATAAAGGAGGAATAAATTTATTAAAAGGGAAAATAATTGTTTTATCTACACTTGCTAATTTGATTTTTGGTTAAGAAGGAAAAATGGGGAAACTTAAAACAAAAAAGAAACTTAAAACAAAAAGAAAACTTAAAGAAACAGGGAAACATAGGGGGGGGGGTTCCTAATTAAATTAATGAAACATGAATATAATGAGAATTTTGGAAAATTAATTACTTAAAAACTCTATAAAAATGATGTCGGAGGAGGAGTATGGATCATGATTTGGCTTGTGTAATGGTACGCTGCTGAAATTTTATCTTGATTGAACTTTCTATTGTGATAGTTGGGATACCCAGCTCGGGTACCAAGTGGTAACTCAACCTTGCAAGGCAAGCTGGGTGCTAGCATTCTCTGGCATTGTGTACGTGGCCCATTTGTGGCTTGGGGGGCTCAAGGGGAAGAAGAGTACCCCTAGCGTTGGCTGGGAAGTACTGGTGAGGTCACATCGGTCAGCAAGCGGGAGTTGGACGGAGCGCGCGTGGGACGACTCAAAGCTTTCACTTTTGACTACGGTACACATGTGTATATTTGTATTGAATGGTAGTTCCAATATTGTTCCTGCGCCTTCACTAATGTACTTCTATTGTATTAAAGTTTATGTTTAATCAACGTAACACTATCCAGAGATTTCTTTTTTATCTTTCAACAAATTGTCATGTTGAGCCCAACGTTTTGTGATCAGAGAACTTAGAGTCATCCCAACCTTATGCTCGTTGTTTTTTAATTGATTTCCCATGGTGAACCCAAACTCCGATTGCAATGACTTCTCTGCATTTGTTTTCATTGATTTATTACGAAGAAAAATTGTGTTTTTATCTTCTGTCCCTTATCCTTAAGTTATTAGTCTGTGCCTGAGCAGTCGTCCAATAGCCTAATCGATTGTCTTCACTCTGGTGTTTAAGACTAAGATTTAAATGCCTTGTTGTCATGTGCATGGATAATAAGTGAAGAATAAATTTTTTTCCAACTATCTATCCCTTACTTATCTCTGTGTTTTTCTATTATGATTAAACTTTGTGTCTTGATTGATTAAACTCCGATTATACTCTGCGTTTTTAATTGTTTAAACTCTGATAAATCTATGTATGCGCTTGAATGATAAATTTCTGTGGTTTCTTGTGATTGATTACTTCTACATTTTCTTGTGATTGATTATCTCAGAGTGTTCTTGTGATTGATTAATCTCTGAAGGATTAAACTTGATTCCTTGGCTCCTTGCAAGAGGGGAAAATCATTTTTATTTTCGAGCAAATCTGGGTGACTCATACCCACTTATACCGGTGCTCTTTCCTCAAACTTTTGAGCTATCATACAACCCTTTCACCCAGTTTTACACAACAATATACCCCATGTTTACACAACGAATTCACATCCTTTTTTTGGTGTTTTACACAGCCTTTTTTGGGCGTATTACACAATATTCCCAACACGAAATTTTGGTCGTATTACATAGTATTCCCCCCACAAATTTCTAGGTGTATTACAGAGAAAATACAACACGTTTTCTTGGAGTTATTACCCAACTTTTACACCGTGATTTTGGCATATTGAATAGCTTTTTAACACCATGAATTCTGGGCGAATTACCTAGTTTTGACATAGCAAATTCAACCATCCTTTACCACTACAATTTGATTGCAATTGAATAGAAATATGGATTACTGTTGACAAGGACTATATATTTGTTAATTCCTTTTTAATGGACAACTAGATCATAGATAACGATTCGTTTCTATTTAGACAATGTTATCCAAGCTAGACAACCACATATTGTTAGGTAGCGATTTCCCATCATTCATATATGTTAGACAATGTTATCCAAGCTAGAAAACCACGTATTGTTAGGTAGCGATTTCCCATAATTCATATATGTTAGGCAACAAATTGTGGTTAGATAGTGATTCCCTAAATATACAAATATGAAAGACAACGTTTTTGCATGTGAATGTCCGCGTTTTTGTAGGTGAATGACAATATTGTATTATGGGGATAACATCGTTGTGGTGACTTGTGTTTGACTGCATTTTCATCGATATATGATTAGAAAATGATTTTATTAGACAAAGATTTTATTAGATAGCGATTTTATTAAACAACAAATATATATGTTGATAGACAACACCTTTATAAATAGATGACAACAACTTTATATAATAGACAACAATTTATATATATAAGAGACAACAATTTTATATATGATAGACAACATTTCATATGATGACAATGATTTTATATATTTTATAGACAACGATATCATGTGTTTAATAGACAACAATATCATATGGTTGATAAACATCATTATAGACAACGATATCATGTGTTTAATAAGCCGCGATGTTGTTGTTGACCGCGAATAGTAATAGAAAGAGATATTATTGTTAGATCGTGAAATAATTGATAAACAATGATTTAATAACAAATGAATGGTTAGCATGGTATCCCTACGTACTGCTAACTTAATCTAATTTGGATTCTTTTCTTTTCTTTTTAAATGGTCAGGATAAAGAACTTTTGATTGTTGATTTCTTATTAATAGATAACATGTTATTGTAGAATGGATTCTCGAGGGAATATTTCATCGATGGCTAATCAAATCCTTTAATTGATGTATGTTTGCAATAGAATTTGTTGCACCAGGAATTTAATGTATGATTGTTATAGTAGTCAGTCACCCGGTGTCTTGTTGACTTGTCGATTGGGCACTTGTATATAGTCTTCTTGTATTTCTGACAGTTAATTTGGTCTCTTAACATGTTGGATTTTTCTTGTGTTATTGGTCTGGATATGTTACGTTGCGCGAAGGTTACTGTCACGCCTATTGTCTTATGAGGTAGTGATTCCTGATGTGGGGATCATTTCATGCCCTGATGGATAAGTGCGAATTATATCCTGGCCGAAGTCTTGTGCTTCTCGATGTGGGCGTATTGTTTGTTGTAATTGATGTTGGTACTTCGTTCTGCAACACCTTAATGAGATGTTTTTTGCGCGTCGTAGAGGTTTCTAGTTATTGGTTGTTGAAGTCGTTGTGCCAGGTTGTTGATGTTGTCCTTTTGCTTGTAGGTGTTTTCTTTCTTATGTCGGGTGGGTAGTCGTTTTTATCCGTCTTTGATTATTGCATGTTTCGTCCAGTTGCAGGATGTGATAGTATGTTGGGTCTTTTTTCTTTGTTGCATGAATGCATAAGTTATGTTCGGCATCAAGTTGTGTTGATTTATTTTTGTCCTTGATTTCCTTCCTGCTTAAAAAAAAAAAATTGCACTTCTTGTGTCACATGTAGTCGTAACGACGGGGGTCACTACATATGGTATCAGAGTGGGTTTGACCCGCGACTTGGGATCACTACGGATTCCATTGGTTAGGTATTTGATTGAAATGTTGCGAATTAAGTTTACTTGTATTTGTGTAGGTAATCATGGTTAGAGGACACTGCAGAGGTAGGCGACGAGGTGCTAGAGGAGGAGGCGTGACGCCTCCAGTAAAATCCAAGCTCGAGGGGTCTAACCCCTAGGGAGTGGGTGATGTGGTTGGGGTGATGAGGTCCTTTCAATGGATGTCTGAGGCACTGACCACTCGTTTGGATAGAGATGAGGCCAATGCACCGGCTCCCCCCGAGGGTCCACCGCATTGTCCAGTCGGTATTGGTAGCATTAACCGCGAACTCGAGTAGGTCAAATTTCTCGAGTTTTTTGGTGCCTTGGATGATGCAGCCGCTGAGGCATGGTTGGAGAATATGGCAAGGTGCTTTGCACTTCGCAACTATACCTTCAACATGAAGGTACGTATTGCGGTCTTTCAACTGGAGGGGAGCGCTCTTCTATGGTGGAAGACGCTCATACCACAATTGAACATGGTCGTCAAAGACGTGTCATGGGAATTGTTCGAGGAACAGTTTCGAGAGAGGTATCTATCCGAGGAATTAATTAAACATTGACTCAACGAGTTCAACGCCTTGCAACAGAGCGGTTGTACATTGCTTGAGTACGAGGCCCGTTTTGTGGAGTTGCATCGGTACGCTTCGCACCTGAATACCAAAAAACTTAAGGTCAACAGGTTCATGTTTGGCCTTAATTTTATCCTTCGTTTAAAGGTTAGGATTCTTATTCCTAAAACCTTGCATAATTTCATCCAAAAGGCCCTCATAGCAGAGGAGGAGCTTATCAGCGGGGTTCAGAGTGAGACTCCAGCGAGACCAGTAGGGCATGTGTCATCTGGTGTGCAACAATGTTAGACACCGGCTAGACACTCACTAGGATATCGTGGCTTCCAGAGAGGATCCAATTTCACTACACCTCGGCGACCAGCGCCTCAGCAGCAGACTCCTTACTGAGGACCACAACACCAACAACAAATTTGACCGCAACAGTAGCAGTTTAAGCCTATTCAGCATAACAGACCAGGGTTCCAGGTCGGAGGGCTGCCATCTTTGGTTACCAGGACTAGAGCATCTCGATCGGTCAGACCCACTACCATGGGAGATTTGGGCAAGGCCCGTCGGATTCATGCAGCGGTGAATAATCACCAGGCTTAGCACCAGTCGACTGTGCTCGAGACGTCAAGTACCGTCATTGACCAAGCCCTTAGTATTTTGATAGATCTAAGTGCTACAAATAGTTTCATTTCTGGGGCAGTGCTAAAAAGTATTAAGGTAAAGGAAATGGAACATGATGAGTTTAGCTTTGTATAAATGGCTTCCGGAGAGAAATAGAAGGTTGGAGAAAAGGTTATGGGATGTAGCCTTAACCTGGGAGAGTTTGTCACCAGGGCCAACCTGTATGTCATGATATTATGATCTTATGATGTCATGATCAATATGGACTGGTTGGAATTGCATGAGGCGATACTCAATTGTAAGACGAAATGGTTGAGCTTGGTCAATGATGAGGGACATAGACATGTGATTGTAGGTCGAAATTAGGGAGTTTCTATAAGGTTCATCTCTTCTTTGCAACTACGAAATAACATGCGCAAGGGATGTGAGCTTTATGCGATCCTTGGGTTAAACGAAAAGGGAGTAGCGTAAGGTCTAGAACACCTTCCAGTGGTAAGAGAGTTTGCGAACGTCTTACCTGAGGAGTTACCTGGGATGCTTCCGGAGAGGGAATTGGAATTTACCATAGACCTAAAACCAGGGACTGAACTAATAGAAAGAATGTCTTATCGAATGTCGACTCCGGAGTTACATGAGTTGAAAATGCAACTGAAGGATTTGTTGGACCTATGATTTATACGTCCAAGTGTGTCACCGTGGGGTGTGCCTGTTATCTTGATATGGAAGAAGGATGCGCCGTGGAGACTCTGCATTTACTATCGTCAATTGTACAAGGAAACGATCAAGAATCAATATCCGTTGCCAAGGATTGATGATCTATTTGATCAAATGAAGGGTGAGATGGTGTTTCTAAAGAACGACTTTAGATCAAGGTATCACCAGTTACGAATCAAGGAGGAGGATGTCCCTAATACCGTATTTAAGACCAGTTTAGTATTTTACCATTTGGATTGACGAATGTCCCAGGGGTATTTATGAGTGTAATGAACGAGGTGTTCCGCAAATACTTGGACAAGTTCTTCCAAGTATTCATTGGCGATAATTAGATTTACTCTTGAACGATGGAGGAGCATAATGAACACTTGCGCTTGGTACTACAGTGTTTGCGAGAGAACAAATTGTATGGGAAATTTTCTAACTTCTGATTTTATTAATCGAAGATTCACTTCTTAGGGCATGTCATCTTCGACAAAGGTATCGTCATGGATCCAGCAAAAGTCGAGGCTATTATGGAATGGCTTGCGTCATATAATTCTTCGGAAGTGCGTAGCTTCATGGGTTTAGCGGGATACTATCAACGATTCGTCGAGGGTTTTCCGAAGATAGCAAATCCGATTACGGAATTGCAGAAGAAGAACAAGAAGTTTGTTTGTTCCAAGAAATGTGCGGAAGGATTTTGGAGGCTTAAGGAGTTGTTGACAACACCACCGATACTAAAGGTCCCTGACATGGACAAAAACTTCTTGGTATGCACTAACACATCCAAGGAAGGATTAGGCGGAGTCTTGATGCAAGACGGTCGAGTGATCGCTTACATCTCAAGAAATTTGAGAAAGCATGAGGAGAACTATGGGACGCACAATTTAGAGTTGTTATCCATTGTGTATGCCTTGAGAGTTTGGAGACACTACCTAATTGGATGGGAATTCGAACTAAAAACAGACCACTATGGACTACAACACATCTTTACGCAAAGAGACTTGAACACGCAACAATGGTGTTGGTCGGATTTTCTTAGCGAGTACGATTTCGAGATTACTTAAATAAAGGGAACTTTGAATTTTCTGATCATAAAGGGAACAATGAACAGAGTGGTTGATGCGTTGAGTCGAAGACCGCACATGTTTTCGTTGATGCCTTTTCATACAAATGTACATGAAAATATTATAGCTTTACAGCGCGACTATGACTGGTACAAAGAGGTCAAGTATTTTATCAGACAAAACACAGTGATTATACCAAAATTTGAAGGATTTACTATGGACAACGACGGATTATTGATATTTAAAAGTTGAATTTACATACCTCTCAACGATGAGTTGAGGAGTTTGATCCTAAACGAGGCTCACAGAGTAGTGTACATGGCTCTCCCAGGAGTCACGAAGACGAGGGTAAACCTTAAACCCTTATTCTTCTCGAAAGGAATGAAGGCAGACATAGTCAACTTCGTGGCAATATGTCTAGAATTTCAGCATGTGAAGGTTGAACATAGACATCCGACAGGATTATAACAACCACATGCGATTTTGGAATCAAAATGGGAAGTTATTTCGATGGATTTCATTGTCTGATTGCCACTAACGACAAGGAGACACGACTCGATTTTTTTGGTAATTGACACTTTGACGAAGAGTGCTTATTTTATTCCTGTGCGTACGATGTATTAGGAACCTGACATAGCTAGAGTTTTCATCTACGAGATTCTGAGGCTGCATGGTGTGCCTAAGAGGATTATATCCGATCGATGATCGGTGTTTACTGGACGATCTTGTACTAGTTTCCAAGAGGCCTTGGGAACCCAACTCAACTTTAGTACCATGTATCACCTAGAGACAGACGGGCATAATGAACGAACAAACCAAATCTTGGAGGACATGTTGTGTATGTACGTTATGGACCAACAAAAGCATTGGGAAGAATTCTTGCCACTGTTAGAATTTGCTTATAACAACAATTATCAAAGCACCATTAAGATGGCAGCTTTCAAGTTTCTTTACAGGCGACCATGGAAGATGCCTCAAAGTTAGGATCGGCTTGAGGATAGGGTCTTAGGGGCACTAGAAGCAATCCAATCAATGGGAGATCAAATGCAAACTATAAGACAAAGGATTAAAGAAGTGAAGGATCGACAAAAGAGTTATGCCGATGTGCATCGTGTCGACCATAGTTATGAAGTTGGTGATCGAGTCTTCTTGCGGGTGAAACCACATAAGAGTTCGATCAAGTTTGGAAAGGGTGCTAAATTCTCTCCTATGTTCATGGGACCTTTCAAGATTGTAGAGAAAAAGGGGCTCGTGGCATATCGATTGGCCTTGCCTGATTCTTTGAGGCGTATGCACAATGTTTTTCATGTATCTGTTCTGAGACATTATATTAGTGATCCTACACATGTAATTGACATGAGTTCCTTGCAGGTATCCGACGAGGGTGTGCTCACGGTGGAGCCAAACCACATCCTGGACCATAACATTCGACAACTACAGTGTCTAATAGTAAATCATGTCAGGGTTTAGTGGGACAATTATAGTCTGCACTTGGCGACTTGGGAGGACACATATGATATGCGCCGACGATTTCCATTTTGATTTAATAGATAGACTTATGTTACTGTGATACACTTTATTTCAGCAGTTATATACTGTGAAACTTTGGGACGAAGTTTAAACCAAGAGGGGGTGTATGTAACATCTCGCTCTTGCGTGCACTAAGCGAACTTATTCTTTGAGCACACTTGTGTGCAAGTGATCCAGGTTATTATACTATTGGTCGTTTTGATTATGATTATGGGATATTATGGATTTGATTATATATTATTTCGTTGTATTTACATAGATTGGTGTTATTGATTGGGTTCTCCTGAGTGTGCAGGACTTCGGACATTGAGGATGCAGAGGCAGTGATGAATCCCCTTGGACTCTGGATCGAGTCAGAGAGTGGATTGTTGGGTTTGAATGTTGTTGATGTGACATATGTACATATGATTAGATGTTATGATGATTGATTATTATTGCTGACATAATTCGTTGATTGATGCAGACTTACGATAGCTTGCCGACCAAACTCACATTTAGAGTAGAGGGGTCATGTATGACAACAAGAGACATTGAGGGAGAGGTGTGGTAGCAGTTCTTCCACAACCTAGTAACACTCTTGTCATGGCTCGAACTGCAGGTTAATGATTACCTAGTTCAAGAAGACCCATGATGCTGTGAGGGCAGACTGTGACGGTCGCTCACGATGATTCTAAGGGATGCGCAATAAGGAAGACGTCTTATTCCTTAGAGGCCCTTAGTTTCCAACACGATCACCTGGTGGAGTATTGACTCCAGGAGTTTGATGTGTAGCAAATTTAGTCAAGAGGCGAGTGGCACCCTTGGAGCACGTGGTGCGTCTTGAAGGGCACATCGTGCAAAGAAAACAGAAAGAGGCGAGTGGCACCCTTGGGCATGTAGTGCGTCTTGAAGGGCACGTTGCAGAAATAAAATGGAAAGAGGCGAGTGGCACCCTTGGAACATGTAGTGCATCCTGAAGGGCATGTCGTGATTTTCACTGATAAGTTAATAAACCTAGTGCCTAGGAAACTATGCATCCTTAGGACCTGGTCAGTTTTAACATAGATGATGGTATGAGTAAAAAAATTAATAACTAAAAGTTTCGTAAAAAATTGTTGCCCGACCTAGTGAAAATTAAAACCTAGGTCTAAGTAGAACATGTGGTCCAAAAACAAAATAACATGTGACAAGAAGGGGGGTAATAAATTCAAACTTATTTATTAAAGTCAAAATTATAAAGGAGTATTAAATTTATTAAAAGGGAAAATTGGTGTTTTATCTACACTTGCTAATTTGATTTTTAGTTAAAAAGGAAAAAGGGGGAAACTTAAAAGAAAGAAGAAACTTAAAGAAAACGTTGAATGTCTAACTTAGTAAGGAATCTAGCCTTTGGAACTTTCTATTTATGAACTCAACTAGGAATTAAGTAAGGTGTAAGTCATTTAAGAATTGTAAGGGAATAATGGGACACCTAGGAGCGTTTTTAGGAATGTTTTTAGGTGGGCGAGGGAAATATGAATATATATTTAATTAATAAATTTGATTTTTTGGTGCAACTAGGGGATTGAACGACATGTGTACGAGGGAGGTTTTTGTAATTAAATTAATGAAAAATGAATTTAATGATAATTTTGAGAAACTAATTACTTAAAAACTCTATAAAAAGGATGGCGGAGGAGGAGTATAGATCATGATTTGGCTTGCGAAACATTACGTTGCTGAAATTTTATCTTGAATGAACTTTCTCTTGTGGTTAACGAGTGGTAGCTCAAACTTGCAAGGCGAGTTGGGTGATAGCATTCTATGGTATTGTGTGTGTGGGCCCTTTGCGGCTCAGGGGTATCACGGGGAAGAAGAGTACCCCTAACATTGGTTGGGAGGTACCAGTGAGGTCACATTGGCCGGCAAGCGGGAGTTGTACGGAGCACGCATAGGAGAACGACTCGGAGGTTTTTCTTTTGTCTATTGTACACATGTGTATATTTGTATTGAATAGTAGTTTAAATATTGTTCCTGCGCCTTCAGTAATGTACTTCTATTGTATTAAATTTTATGTTTAATCAATGTAACACTATCTAGATATTTCATTTTTATCTTTCAACAAATTTTCTTGTTGAGCCCAGCGTTTTATGATCAGAGAACTTAGAGTCATCCAAGCGTTATGCTCATTGTTTTTGAATTGAATTCCCATGGAGAACCCAAACTTTGATTGCAATGACTTCTCTGTGTTTGTTTTTATTGATTTATTACGAAGAAAATTTGTGTTTTTATCTTCTGTCCCTTATCCTTAAGTTATTAGTTTGTGCCTGATTAGTCAGCCAAGAGCCTAATCGGCTGTTTTCACTCGGATGTTTAAGACTTAGATTTAAATGCCCTTCTTTCTTATGCATGTGTATTACGTGAAGAATAATTTTTTCCCCAGCCATCTATCCCTTACTTATCTCTGTGTTTTTCTATTATGATTAAACTTTGCGTCTTGATTGATTAAACTCTAATTATACTCTGCGTTTTTAATTGTTTAAACTATGATAAATCTCTGCGTTTGAATGATAAATCTCTGTGGTTTCTTGTGATTGATTACTTCTACGTTTACTTGTGATTCATTATCTCTTGTGATTGATTAATATCTGAAGGATTAAACTCGATTCCTTGGCTCCTTGCAAGAGGGGAAAACTGTTTTTCTTTTCCAACAAATCTGGGTGACTCGTACCCACTTATACCCATTCTTTTTCCTCAAAATTTCGATTTATCATACAATCCTTTCACCCAATTTTACACAGCAATCTACCCCGTGTTTACACAACGAATTCAAAACCTTTTTTTGGTGTTTTACATAGCCTTTTCTAGGTGTATTACACAGTATTCCCACCACGAAATTCTGGGGGTATTACACAGTATTCCCCCCACGAATTTCTGGACATATTACACAACAGTTACGCCATTTTTGTTGGAGTTATTACCCAGCTTTTACACCACGATTTTGACATATTGAACAACCTTTTTACACCACAAATTATGGGCTAATTACCCAGTTTTGACACAAAAAATTCACTCAACCTTTACCACTATGATTTGATTGCATTTGAATAGCAATATGGATTAGTGTTGATAGCAAATATATATTTGTTAATTCCTTTTTAATGGACATATAGATCATAGACAATGATTCCTTTCTATTTAGACAATGCTATCCAAGATAGACAACCACGTATTGTTAGGTAGAGATTTCCCATAATTCATATTTGTTAGACAACAAAATGTTGTTAGATAGCGATTCCCTAAATATACAAATATGAAAGACAATGTTTTTGGATGTGAATGTCATTGTTTTTATAGGTGAATGATAGTGGCATATTATGGGAATGACAATGTTGTGATTATGGTTGTGTTTGACTCCATTTTCATCCAATATATGATGAGATGACGATTTTATTAGACAAAGATTTTATTAAATAGTGATTTTATTAAACAACGAATTTATCTGTTGATAGACATCACCTTTATATATAGATGATAATGACTTTATATAATAGACAACAATTTTTATATATAATAGACACCGATTTTATGTATGATAGACAACATTTCAAATGATGACAATGATTTTATATATTTTATAGACAATTATATCATGTGTTTAATAAACAACAATATCATATGGTTGATAGACATCATTATAGACAACAATATCATGTGTTTAATAGACCGCGATGTTGTTGTTGACCGCGAATAGTAATAGACAGAGATATTATTGTTATATAGTGAGGTAATTTATAAACAGTGATTTAGTAACAAATGAATGGTTAGCATGGTATCCCTATGTACTGATAACTTAATCAAATCTGGATTCTTTTCTTTGCTTTTTAAATGGTCAGGGTAAAGATCTGTTGATTGTTGATTTCTTATTAATAAATAACATGTTATTGTAGAATGGATTCTCAAGGGAATATTTCATTGATGGTTAATCGCGTCCTTTAATTAATGTATGTTTGCAATAGAATTTGTTGCGCCAAGAATTTAATGTCATGTATGATTGCTATAGTAGTCAGTCACCCTGCGTCTTGTTGACTTGTCGATTGGGTGCTTGGATATAGTCTTCTTGTATTTCTGACAGTTAATTTGATCTCCTAGCACATTGGATTTTTCTTGGGTTATTGGTCTAGATATGTTATGTTGCTCCATGGTTACTGTCATGCCTATTACCTTGTGACGATGTGATTCTTGACGTGGGGATAATTGAACGTCTTGATGGATAGATGAAAATGATAACCTGGCCGGAGTCTTGTTCTTCCTGATGTGGGCGTATTGTTCGTTGTAATTGATGTTGGTAGTTGGTTCTACAATGCCTTAATGCGATGGGTTTTGTGTGTCGTAGAGGTTTCTAGCTATTGGTCGTCGAAGTCGTTGTGTGGGGTTGTTAATGTTGTCCTTTAGCTTGTAGGCGTTTTCTTTCTTATGTCGGGAGGGTAGTCATTTTTATATGTTTATTGATTATCACATGTTTCTTCCAGTTGTATGATGTGCTAGTATGTTGGGTCGTTTCTGTCTGTTGCCTAAATGCGTAAGTTGTGTTTTTCGTGAAGTTGTGTTGACTAATTTTGATCATTGATTGCCTTCCTTCTTAAAAAAAAAAATGCACTTTTTGCGTCGCATGTAGTCGTAACGACAAGGGTCACTACAAAAAGGAAATGCTCTGTCTAGGAAGCCACCCCAAAATGGAGGAAATAAAATTAGTCGGTAACACTAGTAAATTTGGGTCATTTTGCGACAGACATTTCGACGCTCTTGTGACATTATTTCGTGGAGATTAAGACGAATCTTGGCCCCCCCAAACGTCGTTTCATGTGTCGTGGCAAGTGAGATGAACCTAGGATATCGTCGCAAGAGCGACGACCCAAGGAGTTTGTTGCAGGTGAGAAGAGCTATGATGGTCGTCGCAAAAGTGACGGTTGGAGGAGGTTGTTGCAAGCGAGACAAACTACATTGGTCATTGCAAGAGTGATGGTTGGATGAGTTCATCGCAAGAATGATGAATTAGGGAGCTCGTCGCTAAAGGGACGACCTAGGGAACTCGTCGCAAGAGGTACAGTCGAAGCAGTTCTTGCGACGAAGTATTTAAGGATAAGGTATCATCAACGACAACGATAGTTCGTCGCAAGAAAGACTAAGCTTCAATAGTTGCGATAAAATATCAATACTATTGACGATCTTATTCGTCGCAAGAGGAAAAAAATATATCTATTTAAAAAATAAAATAATAAAGATTAATGCAAGAGAGTGCCTTTAAGGGTTATCAATTATAGTATCTCCATAATATATGGGTCACTAGTAACTTGGTTCTAATTCCAACTTAAGTGATATGCTTCACACTAGACATGTAGAAATAGTATGTACATATGAATAGTGTTCAATGGTAATATGATATGGTCTTGTGATATGTTTTTCTCTTAATCTATTTTCTAGATTGTCGTTGCACCAATTCCATTTGAGGTAGAGTGATGATACCGTTTTTGTATTATGTCATTTGAAGGATCAAAATAGGGATATTACACATCAAATGTAGAATGGTGATGCCATTTATGTATTGGGTCATAAAAGTGATCTTGATAAATATTGAAGAAGGTATAGTCGTTTTAAATAGCAACTTCAAAACCCTATCTTCTTAAAGGATCTCCACTGAAAATTAAGTTAAATATTAAAAAACCTATTTCTATTTCGAGTCTTCCCAAGAAATATGTATGTTGTAGGAAAATATGATGCTTGTAGCATAGAAGAATAGATAAAGATAGTAAGTTGAAATTTCCAAAGTTTTGAAAAATGATCTATTATACCTTAATTTAAGGAATGACACTAGTATATGGAGGATTTCACTCTATGGCCTCTACATAATGTTGACTCCACTAATTTGGGTCATCATTTATTTTTAAAATGCATCATTATTACACCAATCTATAATTTAAATATGTTTTGGTTGGTTATCGTTAGGGATGTAAACACTTTCACTATGGAAATAATTAGACTTAAAGGAATGTACACATGATATAATGCATATGCACTATAAGACATATATGTATTATATCTTATAAGTGTTACATTATACATAAGAAAACAAAATGCAAAGGGATCTATCATTTTCTCATTTTAACATGTTTTTGCGAAAGAAAATGTGAAGGAGAAAGGACACAGAGCCATTTTGGAGAATGCCAACCGACCATCCCTCAATGACATGACCATCCAATCGTTCCTAAAATCATTTCAGTGGATGAGAATTAGATAATAATTCCTAGTAAATAAGGATGGAGACAATTTCATTGTTGTGAAAACATTATTGAGGTAGGGTTATTTCTTTTCATTTTCCTTAAGTCATTCACTTTCTTTTCTTATTGATATTAAAATGATGTTTTGTGTTTAATACAAACATTATGTTTGTCATAAATAGTCATAATTTTTTGTTTCCTATTGAAACTCCTCAAAACCAAAACCTTGAAAACACTAATTTTCAAAATCCTAACCATCAAAACCTGGATCTGAGAAATCAAATACAAAACCTCCAATCTAAGAGGAAGAAAAGTAAACCCAAAATCCTAAATATCCTTACCCTTCTTGAGACTGGAATGTTGGGAAACTCGTAGAAATGACAACTTTGAGACGTCTAAGTTGTAGGTTTAGAGAGGGAGACCATTTCCAACACTTGCTTGGGAAAACACTTGACTTTATGATTAACAATATTGTGAATGCCCAAGGATATTCATTTAAATGATTTATTTTATATGTATGAGTGTATGGAAAGATACCAAATTTTATTCTAATGTTTTCTATGCAGATTGAAGGTGATTACATACCAACATCTATCAATATGGTCATTTTGGAGCCCTAACATGACTAACAAGTAATATTTGTTTCATATGTTTTAGTGTTCCATTATTTAAATTTTGATTTTCAAGTATTTAAGATATTTGACTGACTCTTTCACATCCACAAAAATGATCTACCATTTCATCAATTATGGTATCATCTGCCATTGATGCAAATAAAATTGTTGCAATTGATGATTCCTCTACTACTATGGAGGAAGAATTGATTGTAGAGTAGGTTTTGATATCTAAGGTATAACTAACTCCCACTCTCAGACAAAAGGTCATTCTATATTACTTCTAATGTATTGTTTTTATATATGTTGGAACAACATCATATGCAGGTTTATCACACCTCTAGATCTTCTAGAGATAGTCAATGAAAATTTGAAAATCAACTAGGAGAGTTGACATAGTGTTTGACATGGCATTCAATTCATTGTTTAGTTAAACCAAAGCAAGTGACTAGTGCATAGAACTAGGTGGAATTCAAGGACTTCATTATATTTTCTCACCAATCTAGGTGGACCTTGTCTTCTTCACTTAAAGGGATTTGGGTACATCTTGGTGTTGTATAAGATTACCTTAACAATTGGTCTATAAATAAGAATGTGATATGTGTTGTGTATGGAAATCATGTGGTCTCCTAACACGTGTTGTGATATGTGTTGTGACAGCTAATTTGGTCTCCTAACATGTTGGATTTTTCTTGGGTTATTGGTCTAGATATGTTACGCTGCGCCATGGTTACTGTCACACCTATTGTCTTATGAGGGAGTGATTCCTGATTTGGGGATCATTTCGTGCCTTGATGGATAGGTGTGAATTATATCCTAGTCGGAGTCTTATGCTTCCTGATGTGGGCGTATTGTTTGTTGTAATTGATGTTGGTACTTCATTCCGCAACACGTTAATGCGATATTTTTTGTGCGCCGTAGAGGTTTCTAGTTACTGGTCGTTGAAGCCGTTGTGTCGGGTTGTTGATATTGTCCTTTGGCTTGTAGGTGTTTTCTTTCTTGTGTCGGATGGGTAGTCGTTTTTATCTATCTATTGATTATCGTATGTTTCGTCCAGTTGCATGATGTGCTAGTATGTTGGGTCGTTTTTCTCTGTTGCATGAATGCGTAAGTTATGTTCGTCGTCAAGTTGTGTTGATTAATTTTTGTCCTTGATTTCCTTCTTGCTTAAAAAAAAAAAATTGCACTTCTTGCGTCACATGTAGTCGTAATGACGGGGGTCACTACATATGGTATAAGAGCGTGTTCAACCCACAACTTGGGATCACTACGGATTCCGTTGGTTAGGTATTTGATTGAAATGTTGTGAATTAAGTTTACTTGTATTCGTGCAGGTAATCATGGTTAGAGGACGCTGCAGAGGCAGACGATGGGGTGCTAGAGGAGGAGGCGTGACGCCTCCAGTAGCATCCACTCCCGAGGGGTCTAAACCCTAGGGAGTGGGTGATGTGGTTGGGGTGATGAGGTCCTTTCAGTGGATGTCTAAGGCACTGACCACTCGTTTGGATAGAGATGATGCCAAGGCACCAACACCCCCTGAGGGTCCACCGCGATGTCTGATCGGTACTAGTAGCATTACTCGCGAACTCGAGTAGGTCAAATTTCTCGAGTTTTTTGGTGCCTCGGCTGACGCAACCGCTGAGGCATGGTTGGAGAATATGGCAAGGTGCTTTGCACTTCGCAACTATACCTCCAACATGAAGGTATGCATTGCGGTCTTTCAACTGAAGGGGAGCGCTCTTCTATGGTGGAAGATGCTCATACTGCAATTGAACATGGTCGTCGAAGTCGTGTCATGGGAACTGTTCGAGGAACGGTTTCGAGAGAGGTATCTATCGGAGGAATTCATTGAGGATTAACTCAACGAGTTCAACGCCTTGCGACAGGGTGACTGTATGGTGTTTGAGTATGAGGCCCATTTTGTGGAGTTGTTTTAGTACGCTTCACACCTGAATACCGAGAAACTTAAGGTCAACAGGTTCATGTTTGGCCTTAATTTTAGCTTTCTTGCAAAGGTTAGGATTCTTATTCCTAAATCCTTGCATGATTTCGTCCAGAAGGCCCTCATAGCAAAGGAGGAGCTTATCAGCGCGTTTCAGAGTGAGACTCCAGCGAGACCAGTAGGGTAGGTGTCATCTGGTGTGCAACAACGTTAGAGATCGGCCAGACACTCACTGCATATTTTAGTAAATAAAAATGTAATTATATTTAATTTTTAGTAAAAACCAATAAACACTTTTAATACATGTCAATAAATCCTAATAGAAATTAAAAACGATAAGATTGCAAATAGTAAACACCATTGATATTCTTTTTTGTAAAATCCATATGAGAGGAGATTAAATAGTCACACACACACACACACATCTCATATGCGATGGCCTGAATAATCTCCTCTTTGTTTTGAGAATAATTTATTGGAGCCGTCTGATCTTTGATAAAACCTCCATCGATCTGAAGGAGCAATAACGAAGTCAACATTAACTATTTTGTTGCTCTGTTGGATCGAGAGAGGTTTTCTCCAAGAAAAATGGCTTCAAAAGATTTTTCTATACTGAAAATAGCCAACCACATGAAGTTGGAAGTTCCTATGGCCCCTCCTCCCCTCACATCACTCTCAATTCCCCAATACCCAATCTATATTCTACTAAAAAATATGCATTAGAAATATTCAAAATTGATAAAAAGTGATTGTAAGGATGGAAATGAGATTTATCATTCAAAGGAATATGTCATAAAAAAGAGTTCTTATAAATTATATTGATCATTCAAAATATGTTCCAAATATACTAGTTATATAATGTACATCTATCTGTCTTATAAAATTATTATACATTATCAATTTCTTTTAGTCTTCTTTTGTGTTTTCCAGTTCTTAAGTAATTCATCAATCTCCATGTATTCGTTTACTGGGTGCTCTTTAGCAACCAATGTTGTTTCAGTCCTTTCACGTCGAGCATGCCCGGTCTAGTACCCACAACGTGGAGGATGTTGTGAGGTGCCATCACCTACAAAAACAAAAAATATTAAATTAATATGGCCAATTTTTAAATATCATTGAAGTAGTTCATTAATACCTGGTCCACTAGTCGACACCGTTAGAATGGTTTCCGTGTTCCCCTAATCTTCAGGTCGAGGAGGCTCAACTACGACATTCTCTGCCATTGAAACGAAAAAAGTGATAAGGTCAAAACCGTAAATGTATAAGTAATAAAAATTAGAAGTATAAAATTATTAAGTATGTGATTAATATATATCCATTTTATCGTTGTGGGCCTCAGTCACAGGAACATCTTGGGGCTACACCCCACTGGGATGGGGATGCTGGGGAGCACCATGATCTTCTAGTCGCATTGCACCATCAATGCTCTATTTTCCAATACAGATGCTTTCTTTAATAGTGCTTCTCCCCTGATTAAAAGAAAGTGAGACATTAAAGTTATGGACATTATCAAACATTTGCGTATTTTATAAGTAATGAAAGGTTAATCTGGATTGACTTTTCTTTACCCTATCCTGCAAAAATGGATCTTGGGGTTTTCCCCATGATTTTCCTACGATCAACCACGACTTTATAGTCTTACTTGTAACCAATTCAATTGTCTTCCTCAGTGGTATTAGTTTTGAATTCGTCGCCCTGTATTACATAAGAGTATGTTTTTTTAATGTTTTTGGCTACAATTATCTAAACGTTTGGGTACTTATGATTTGTGACTGTAACCTCGAGTAGCCGCCCTGGCCTAGCCAATGTTGGCCATGTTTGTAAATCATTGCTTTGGTTTCCTTCGAAGTGTCAAACAACCTGTCATCAAAAGTTTCAAGTATGTTATATACCACACTTTTATTTAGATCTAAAGAAAATTAAATGTATTGAAATAAAAAAAAATTGTAATTTACCTTGAGATACCAGTTTTTTTTTCTCTTGATTTATTCAATATATTTTATTTTGCATCATCAATGATCTCCTTCCACTCCCTATCTGGAATCGAGGGAGGACGTTCATACCTAGGGTTTCTGTTATTGGATATATCGGTAAATGCAGACATAAACCGATCTCCCTAGATCCACCTAGATCTAGAACAAAACAAGACAGGGCATGGCGCTTTTCCTAGGTCGTAATCATTGAATCTACTATCAAAGAGAGGATGGATACCATACCTTTGAATATCGCTTCCTTAGTTCTTTGTTGTCCCTGCGTCGCTAAGGTGCTCTTGTGATATTGACCCTGCAATGAAACACAAACCAACCAAAGTGAAAGTAACAATAATGTATTCAATGACAACCTATTCATGTGATCAAGGAGTCATGTAATAAAATAAAAATGATTTTATGGGAAAGAAACATGTCATTGTATCATATTAAGTAAAAGTGGAAGATACAACCAAATCATGTTGATGTCGTCAAGTTCCCTTTTGGTGGCCCTTTGCTTTAACACACACACTTGCTCCAAGCTTGCATGAAGATGATCCACAATAACTTGATAGGTTGAGATGAAGCCTTCAAGCCTCACACAATTCACAACCTATTCAACTCTAATCATTCCTTACTTTCTCTTTGCGTAATGCTTTTGCTTAACCTTTTCCATGAGAAATCCATCATTATATAGGAGAAAGAGACATGGTCAAAGAGATCAGGATGATCTCGCTAAATCAGAAAGACGAGTAAGATCTCAACCACACAGATGCCTCCTCGTATTCTAGAAGATTCCTTATAGAACTTTCGTGAACTTCTTCATTTTTCTCAGTTTTAGAATGTCGTCACATCCCGTCTATATAACAGCCTGCGGAAACCCTGCAGGTTAGGTTTAGAGCAGCCTGTGGAAATCATCCATTTCCACACTGTATAATACTGCTAGCTTGCAACGTCCTTCTAAAAACAATTCTTGTAGAGAAGGAAACCAATTGCTTTTCTCATGGGAAAGATCCTTTTTAGAGGCTAAACACATGTTTGTAGACACATCACTAGGGTGACCAAAATAATGTGTAACAAAATCCCCCAAAGTATGAGGTTGGAATTTGTGACAACCGAAATACTTTGTAGAACATGTGTGTGTGTGTCAGAAACAAGGAGCGCACCAATCGGGAACCTGCAAACAATCAAGCATCTGCATAACATCAGATCAATTCTGAGGTAGTGTTGGATCATGTTGTCATTCATGCCAATGGTTTGATTGATTGATGTCAAGCGATTGATTGATGTCGAAGGATTGATTGATTGATGATTGATGTAATGTAATATGTATTATCCTTGTTGAGAAAGCATAAATGAAGATGGATCAATGAGTTGTCATTGATATGATGAAAATGGATCAATGAGTTGTCATTGATACACGATGAAGATGGATCGATGTGGTTTCGTTAGTATATGATGCATTGTTGGAAAAATATATAGATGACTCATCATTGTCTTATCATGATTGATAGAGTGCACAAATGGATGAACTCCAAAGTGGTCCCCTTATGGCAAAAACACTTACGAGAATACGCTTTGCGGATTGAGTTATCCTAGAAGAATGGTTGGAGGACCCATGCTCGTATGTAGAATAATGAGATAAAGATCAAGGAAATTATTGGTAAAACTATCTTAGATGGATAGTTCTTGTCATGCCATTTCCAGTGGTATTTGTAATGTCACATAACTCCTCATGGTTTGATAGTTATGGCCTTACGAAGATGAAGGACCCCCACATGAAGGCTTGAAGCCCCCAAGGTCAAAGAAGTCAAAGTGACCTAAAAGAAGAAATCATTAATTAAATGATAAAGTAAAGTGACAAAGTCAAGGTGGACTATTTAAATAATAAAGAAAAGTAACAAAATAAATAAATGATAAAGTAAGGTGACAAAATCAAGAAGGAATATTTAAATGATAAAGTATTGTAGAACTTTCTATTTATGGAAAGTGGTTAACCCTAAAATAAAGAAAATAAGTTAAGTGACCTAGAAATGGGTTAAGTGACCTAAAAATGGGTTAAGTAACCTAAAGAATGAAAGTATAAATAAGATAACAATGGTCTCTTGTAGATCATCCTTTTTGTGGATCAATGGAGAGCTTCTTGTGAGAATATCTTTTGGAGTATTGATGGAGAGCTTCTTGAACATTTTTTGTGTGGAACACTTGAGAATATTGAATATCTATAGGTGATTGAGGTGAACAAAGAATATGTAAGCCAAATTTCATAGGGAAGGTGAAGAAAAGAGGGTTGGAATTCAAGGGAGGATAAATTCTTTTCATGATGCTTTCTAAGGTATGTTATTTACAGGTCATCTTACCATTTTCGCAATAACTTTTTATCTATAATGATTCAGACTGTAAGATTGATATGCCATTGAGGAAACATATCAAAGTATCCGTGGTAACAAATTCAGCTTGTGGGTCATTGTATTTTTGGAGATACACTCCGTGGAAAATAGGGTTTGTGGCTAGTCTTAAAACTAGTCTGAAACAGGTGTTTCGGGTAAAAATGTCATGACTTCTTCATAACATATCCAAATTCAGTGAGACCAATTTTGTTGGTTAGAATACAGTCTATAGTATGTTGTGTAACAGTTTCATATCGATTCAACAAATTTTCCGTGTGGGGCATGCTCTACAAGGGCGCTCTCTAGAATAAACTAGAATTCAACAAGGTGTGTCATTTTTTCTATAACTCATTTTCTGAGAGGTTCCAAGTAGTGACACCTTGAGGAATTGCATATAGTACTTTAAAGAACATTTTTTATCAGTTTTAGATCTTTATTCATTACATGTACACAGTTATGATTATTTCAGGTTATGGTTGACTAATCTAAAACTAGTCATGGTTGAGACAAACAATTGATAAGTTGGCACATACATGAGGTGTATAGTTGATGATGTTGGTACATATTGATGAGTCATTGTTGATGAGTAGTTGACACATGATTGGTATATGCTTGGTACATGGTTGGATGCACGTGTTTATGGTACATGTTGATTACATGTTGTTTGACACATGTTGGTGCATGGTTGCTGTACTTATTTATGGTACAGATTGATATCTGTTGAAGATTGTTGCCTCATCTTAGTTAGTGCTGAGGGTGTAATCCGAGTATTTCATTATAGAGTTGGTTCTCTTGTATATTTGTACTCTATTCAGTTGTTGTTGAAAAACCCCAAGGATTGTAGTCCGTAATAAAAAGAAAATTGTACATACATCTTGTGTTCTTTGTGTTCCTTGTGGTGATGACTTGTTGATTATATATTTTTGATATATGTTGTTGATATGTGTTGACATTTAATTGGTTATAAATGACAACAATGAGTCATGAGTTAATGGTGATTGTTAACTAAGGAGTTTTGGGAAAAAGAGCCCTACATTGTTCACCCCCCCTCTCAGTGTAGTTGGTGTGTCCAACAAGTAGACATTATCGTGCTCAGACTACGAGTGATTTAAATCATAAATGTTAGTCATGGACACCAATTATACACTGTGGATCCATGTCAACAAGATTCTACATAGCCACCAGGAATACAGTTTGGATCTATGCTTTTAGAAAACTCAAAATCGGACATAGCCACGAGACATATAAAGTGCATCTATGTGTCAATACAAATCATAAATATTTCATCACAACTTGGATCAAAACAATAAGATCCAGGGTCTTCAATCCCATCGTCTGTAAGTACGAATATAGCCATGCAATTACAGGTGTTGAAGTTGAACATGGTAGAAACCACTTGATTATCGACCATTGATGAACACCATTAACAAGTGCGAGGGAAATCACTATTGATGTCAATGACTCCCAAGGTACCTTAGTACAATCTATCGAATGTGAATTAATGAGTTGAAGTCGAGCACTCGACATAAACTCTCAATCAGAGACCAATGATATGAATCCACTGTTAAAAGCGAAGAAACCTTCCATTGAGGCATGTAGGCTCTAAGGTAATAAACAATTTCTAAGTCTTGTTCCGGGATAACGAGTTGAATTCGACAGGAAAAGACTCATCACAGGAGGGCCTTAATGTACCCCCCATCAATGACACAAAATAAGTAACAGATTTAAGGTAGATCAAAGTACGAAAGTGATTTGAGACTGACACAGGGAAGGTCGACATGGTAGGAATTGATGACTGCAGATGGGTGACTCGATAGAAGGCTTGTTTGGACTTCTCTTGAACATATGAATGACATGCCAATAATCTTGGCAGCATTGACTTAAGGATGACCCAAGATATGAACTTGTATAAGATCAGACGAGAGACAAATGGATTTCCCAACCGGGATATAAAGATAAAGGGGATGTCATGTTCAAGAGCGACTATTACTGCCACCAACACAAATATTAAGACACATTTTTTTCCCAAATTTTCTTCCACCATTTCTGGAGAGTACCTATTTATATTTACGCAAGCTTGAGGAAAATAACATATGTTTGTTGATGTAAGCTCATCCTTCGGATGAGTCCCTCGTAGTATGTTTAAGGAACCCTAAGAAGGAGTGGTTCAGACCCATATGGGTCATTCGATGTTTGTTTAACGAGTCCAAAGATGTAACAGCCAAATATTTCTAAACATCATTTACTTCCATAAGCAATTTATTTCATGAACTGAGATAATAACTTCATAACATATAAATAATATTTATAATAGCAACTTTAGTAACTTAAATTTATCAATGAATAATGATTTCATGGCAGAATGAAATAAACACATAGTTTAACAAATTACCTGGTTCTAATGCTAATTTTTGTTGCCTTTCTGCCTTGCTGTCGCCCTCCTGCTACCTAATACACAGACCAACCCAACCACAAACAAAGAATAACTGCCCAAAGCTACTGTCCTCCCTGCCAACTAGGAAAACTACCTAGCTCCAAGATATCTATGGATATCCTGGCGTCCGTGCCCAAAACCTCCATCAACCCGGTGCCTCAACTGATCAAAAGTGCCACAGCCAGAACTCTACTGATCCTTGCAAATCTCACAATCCTCCCCGAATCCATCCTCCATCTCCTCCCTCCAATGCCCCTCACGTAAACCCCTCCCCCCTCCTTATTCCTCCTTCACCGACCCATGCCTTTACTCCCTTACCTGCCCTCCTTTCCGTCCCTGATCCTTCCTTTAATGTTTTATCTTCTCGGGACCAACATGTTATCCCTTGTTGGGTATGTAACCATTTATAACATATATTATTAATCTCTTAAATTTATTACTCATGTCATCAAAGGTAATCTGTAGTTAAATTATTAATTAATTAATCACAATTATAACCTTTAATTAATTGATAACTTACTTAATTGATATCATTAAATCATCTTTGTTAAACTAATACCTTGTTAACACAATTAATCCCCTAATTAGTTTTACTTTATAATTATTAAACATTTATCCAACTAGGGTCGTTATATACACCCACCCTTCAGGAAACTTCGTTCCGAAGTTAAGGTATCTTATGGTATAAAGGAAAAGAGCATGGTTCACACATTCATAGCAAGTAACTGACATTATCAGTAAGTAAGTCAAGAAAGCTCATACATACTAGTGTATATGTACAAGAAATGCATGTGTAGCTAGTACATGCAAATCTCGTGCATGTACTAATAATCAAAACTGTCATCCTTTAGTAATTTATGTATGCATTCAATCCAGTCAACAAGACTAGTCTTTTATAAAGAACAACAACCAATCAATTGCTAAGAAACTCTTTAATTACAATTATCCGATTCAACAATTTTATTTTAAATAATTGTGGTTTAGTTACGTAATAATGAATATTCATATATAAACATTTCTCTTTTTTTTTTCTTTTGAAGGGACGACATCAAATTCCACCACATGACAGATCTCCATATTGTCTCAACTATTACTACTCAAACTTCCTCCCTAACCTACTTCCATATCCATTCCTATCATTCCTCTGCTAGACTATCTTGGAGCATCAACTATATTGACCTAACTCCACATAGAACCTGTAAGTGGAAGTGTTGCTATCTCGACCAAGCTTCCCTAGCAGGCAACTGACAGTCATCATCACACGTCTTGGGGAGCGTAAACTAGCATTGTTCTCCCATGACTTCAGGTTTCGGAGGATACACGGTGGGAAATGCCTCCACCCCTCCTAATCATATCTAGGGTCCACGCCTTACAATGGAGGATACACGGTGGGAAATGCCTCCACCCCTCCCAACAGAACTAGGGTCCACGCCCTACAATGGAGGATACACAGTGGGTAACACCTCCACCTCTCCTAACAGAACCAGGGTCAACACCCTACAATGGAGGATACACGGTGGGAAATGCCTCCACCCCTCCTAACAGAACCAGGGTCAACACCCTACAATGAAACATACAGGGGCACCGTGTTGTTGGAGGTTTTGTCATCGTTTTATTCAGTTTTGGGCAATGTCAGTATCAAAATCATGCACTAGTTCTCATATCATAGCAATGCATCCAAATCAATATAATTTCACATACATTATTCATACCATAATGTTTCTCGGTTAGTGGTCCTGATGTCCACTTTCATCATCATTATCTCATAGCTATTTCATACCCGATAACCTGAAGATTAGTCTGTAACACAAACTCATACATTCTTATGTATTATCATCATGTAATTGCATACTATCATCATTTCGATTTGGTATCCCCGTACCGATACATTAACATCAAGTTTTTCCCATTAGAATTAGATTTCATAATATCCCATGATTCAAACTCGTCACCCATTCACAAGATTGTCATTTACCCAAAATAGATTTCATTGTATCCAACATCATTCTAATAGTATTCAAATATTCATTAATTTCACTTTCACACAATATGTCGCATCATATACATCATCATCAATAACATTTACACATTCATAAAATTTACATTCACACAATAGATCGCATTACATGCATCATCATTAATAACACTTAAACATTCATTATAGTTCATAAGTTTAAAGTTTAAGTGTATCACTTAATAGTTTCATTGTGACTAGGAAATAAAGTGTATAGGCCTCAGGTAATCCTGGTTGTCTAAGTCAAAAGGTGGTGTTACATACACCCCACCTTCGAGAAACATGTTCTCAAGGTGGTCAAAATAGTGAGGGATAGACTCGGCCTAGTGTTTCGGCGTCCTCCCAAGTAGCAGATCCTGGACTATACTTGTCCCACTGGACCTGATTATCCATTACATACATCCTAAGCATGTCTTCCATGACTCGGTTTACTCTCTCTGTTTTCCCATCTGTTTCAGGATGATAAGCTGTGCTTAAGTTCAATTGAGTCCCCAACACTGACTGTAAACTTGTCCAAAACCTAGAAGTGAATCTGGAGTCCCTATCTGAAATGATCCTCTTAGGTATCGCGTGAAAACGGATAACCTCGCTTATGAACACTCGTGCCACATCAATAACATCGTAAGTGTCTCTAACCTTAATGAAATGAGCACTCTTGGTTAACTTATCCACTATCACAAGAATGGAATTGTGTCTATGGGATGTGAGCGGCAACCCTACAACAAAATCCATAGAGATGACTTCCCACTTGGACATAGGGACATCATGTGGTTGTAGGAGGCCTGCCGGGTGATGGTGGTCGGCTTTCACTTGTT
>JZKD02S1690864.1:348339-362180 GCA_000966675.3 Picea glauca
AGTCAGCAAGACTAGTCTTTTATAAAAGACAACAACCAATCAATTGTTTGAGAAACTCTTTAATTACAATTATCCGGTTCAACAATTTTATTTTAAATAACTGTGGTTTAGTTACATAATAATGAATATTCATATATACACATTTCTCTCTTCTTTTTTTAAAGGGACGACATCAAATTCCACCACATGACAGATCTCCATATTGTCTCAACTATTACTACTCATCCTTCCTCCCTAACCTACTTCCATCTCCATTCCTATCATTCCTCTGCTAGACTATCTTGGAGTGTCAACTATATTGACCTAACTCCAAATAGAATCCGTAAGTGGAAGTGTTGCTATCTTGACCAAGCTTCCCTAGCAGGCAACTGACAGTCATCATCACACGTCTTGGGGAGCGTGAACTAGCACCGTTCTCAAATGTCTCAAATGTCTGTCTAATACATAATTAGCTAATGCATTTGTTAATGTATTTAAACATCTAGAAATATTTTGATATTCAATGTAATCGAAGTAGCGTTCCAAGAGGTGAATTCATAGGTATACCCGTAACAAAGTAGGACTTCGGATAGCATAGACATTGTTTAACTGTAGTACCACTAACTGTGAATCAAGCCGTACAACAAGGTGATGGATTCCAAGTGAAATAACGTCGGTCAATAATTTGATGACAACACTATCTTCTGCGATATTGTTAGTTGCATGACCAAAGCAAATACCATGTAGATTGATTAACTCGTTCATAGTTGCATAGATTGCCCAAGAATTAGATGCACAGTTCTGAGTACTACGACTAGTGCCATCGGTGAAGCCAATGTAGGGTAGTGAAGACACCGACATCTGGAGACCAAGCACAACGCAAGGTAAGCAGTTGGGGGTCGAAACCAAATAACGAAAAAGCACACAAAAGTAGCACACAAGAGTATGATACAATAAAAATACAAGCGCTCGTGTAAAGATAACCTATGCATAGTACTTCTTTAAGTAGAGCCCATTCTTAGGCTCACTCAAAGGAATGCCATCATAATCCACTAACTCATAAGCTCCATTCTCCAACAGTCCTTTGACAATGTAAGGACCTCGCCACATAACTTCGAATTTTCCGGCCCCTAGTAAATCTCGATCTTGTTCGTAGAGGAGGACTAGATCACGTTCAGAGAAAATACGTGTCTTGACATGCTTATCGTTTTGGGATTTTACGCATTTTTTCTGAGTTTCAATAACCAAGGTGGCATCACAACGGGTTTCATCTAATTGCATCAACTACAATAGGCGTTCTTCCTTAGCAGAAGTATTTGGGAGAAGTTCAACGACTAGCTTCAAATATGGTATCTCACATTCAATCGGCAGAATAACTTCGATACCATACACTAATTGGAAATGTGTAAATCCCGTGGTAGACTTTACGGATGTTCGATAAGCCCATAATGCTGAAAACAACATCGTGTGCTAACTTGTCTTGTGAATTCCTATTATCCGTCGAAGCATAATGATGATAATTTTGTTTATCGCTTCAACCTGACCATTGGTCTATGGGTAATAGGGGGTTGAGTTTTCATGTTGAAGACCCAACTTTTCGATAAAATTAGACATCATAAAGTTTTGAAAATGGCTATCGTGATTAGTAACGATAGATTGCAGGATTCCAAATTGAGTAATGATATGATTGAATGTGAATAGAACTACAGTTTTTCCGGTGTTGTCGAATGTAGACATCGCCTCGGCTCATTTTGTGAAATAATCCACGGCTACAATGATGTATCCATGCCCCCCAATCGAGTGAGGGTTACATGTCATGAAATCAATGCCCCATTTCGTGAAGGGACCAATAGAAACTACAGGGTGTAAGGGAGTGGGATGAGATCTTATATTGTTATTGTATGTTTGACAAGCGTGAAATTTTTGGATGATAGTAATACAGTCTTTAAATAAAGAAGGAAAAAAATACCCTTCTCGTAAGATCTTTTGGGCAGTGGCATACCCAAACATATGACCGCCGCATGCTCCAGAGTGGCAGTCATTCAACACTTTATCAAGCTCATCATAGGTGAGACATCGTCGAAAAATGGAGTCAATACCACGACGATAAAGAGTGTCATCGAGAATGATGTATTGATGGGTTGGGTACCGTATACGACAACAATCAATGCTAGAAAGGTCGGGTCAGAAGGTTTGAATCTAGAGATAAATGATAATATCTCCATACCAAAGGTCGTCAGAATTGATCAGAAAAAGGGATTCTTCAAGTAAAGATTCCTCTTCCACATTTTCTATCTCATTGGAGGGAAGGTCACATATGAGTTCAGAAAAAATCAAGGATTTCTTAGACTTAGCGCGTTTGAACTCTAAGTCAAACTCCTAGAGAATACTATCCATTTGAAGTATTTGCCTCCTAGCAATTGACGCATAAGAATATGTTGCATAAGGTTGCAATAAAAAATTACAGTGGTCTTGTGTAATATGATATAGTGATGAAAACTTTGGACAGCTTGAACAGCTGCCAAGGCCAGTTTCTCAACATGTAGGTATTTGGCTTCGGTGGTCGTGAGACTCTGATTCAAATAGTAAATTACATGTTCATTGTGTGAATCATCTTCTTGGACTAAAACCATGGCAATTGTAGTGTTCGAAGCAACGAGGTAGAGGAAATAATCTCGACTGTAATACGGTGGAAAAATTAGGGGTGTACGGGTTAAAGCAAGTTTCAAGGCTTTGAAGGCTTTCTTGGCAGTTGTGTCCTATACAAACTCATAACCTTTCTTCAGCATTCGAGTAAATCCTAGTGTTAACTCAGCGTAATTGGGATGAAACGACTCAAAAAAATTTCCTTCCCTTGTAAACTTTGAAGCTAGCGTAAGGTGGAAGGAGGAGGTAGATTAAGGATGGCCTCGACCTTAAAGGGATAAACCATGATTCCTTGAAAAGACACAATAAAACGTATAAGTCGGTCAGACTCCACAAAAAAAAACACATTTTTGTGGGTTCAAACATATGCGATAAAACTGACTGCGAAGGAAAATGGCTCAGAGATGTGTCATGTGGTCTGGACGACGCATGGAATGAGCTGATAGGTCATCGAGATATGGATGTACAATGTACTTGATATCGTGAAAAGCATAAGACATGGCACGCTGAAAAGTCGCACCGACGTTCTTTAAACCGAAAGGTAGTTTGCGGTAGGCAAAGGTACCCCAAGGACAAATGAAAGCGGTTTTGGTGTTGATCTGTGAGTAAATTGTTAATCTGATTATAGACGGAGAAACCGTCCATCAAAGAGAAGATTTCAGTCCCAGTACAATCGTCGACGATATGGTCAACGAAGGGGGTGGGATAATTGTCTTTCCGACAAGATTTGTTGATATCCCTATAATCAACGCATAAACAGATCGTTCCTTGTTTCTTACTGACCGGAACTAGATTGGACATCCAAACGGTTAAATCCACAGGATAGATAAAACCAGATTTAAGAAGTTTCTCAACTTCAATCTTGATAGCAACAACTTTACGAGGATGGACTGGGCGAAGTCTCTGCCAGATGGGTTTAGCATCCGGGTACGTCTTAATTTCGTACACAACAATATCAAGGTCAATACCAAGCATTTCTTCGTAGCTCCATGCGAAGTCATAATGAAATCATTGAAAGAGGGATTTATAAGTGACGACTTCATTGGTGGAACACGAAGCTCCAATGTGAACATTTTCGACAATTCCAGGTTTAATTGATATGTCAAGAGGAACAGTGGGTGAAATGTTACTCAAGTTCCCTTCATATAACACATCGTGTGAAGATTTGGGAATAGAGGAAATGACAACAACGGCCGACAAAGTCGAAATCGATTGTTAACTCTCTAGGGTGTGTGTTCTAGGAAGAGAATGGAACAATGATGTCCTTCATCTCAAGGGGTGTCTTCCATAGACATAACTGACATAATCATCTCGTCTGTAGGAAAAATCACTTGAAACGGATCATGAAATGAATCACCAAGGGAGGGAGTGGAAGGGGTTGCCGATTGAATGGCTTGATAAGCAGATTCAACCATATTTAAAGACATTTGTTCACCATAGCGAATATAATCACCGGGGTCATGTACTATCCACGGGTCGTGAAACACAGGGGTTTCATGAACAGAGGTGGAAATCATGTTGATCGAGGCGACAAAAGGAGGTGGAATATCGGGTGGTGGGATTGGGAAGGTACCCATCAATGTTGAGTCTTTTAGAAGACCGACGTCGACATTCTCATACCCAGGAGGTGTTTTTGAAATAAAGGGTACATTGCTAGTATGAGAATCAGAGTTAAAGAAGGCCAGTTGGTCTACCGTAATGACTTTTCCTTAGTGTGGAAAACGTACTACATGGAAAATGGTAGACACAACTGCACGCATGGAATCAATCCAGCTACGACCAAGTAAGAGGTTATAATCGAGAGGTGCATCAAAGACCTCAACTTTGTTATTGACCGATTTGCCTTCCAACATAATAGACGAGGGAAGTACACCGTAGGGTGTAAAACCATAGCCATTGAAAGTCTTAAGTGTGTTGTGTGATTCGGTAACAGGAGGAGAACCAATGGCTTTCTAACAAGTGATTGACATAACGCACGTCAAGCCCCCCTCATCAATAACGGTCCTACATATATTTTTGTTCTCGAAAACAACTTGGATATTAAATGCTAGTTGAGGGGGGAGCATTGGAATGTGATCTTCCAGGTCAAATATTATTAAATTCGTATCTAAAGGATCAATTCCACCAATAGCCTTTAACAATGCCTTTCGTTGAGTGGGACAACTTTGAAGGACTTCGAGAGCTGAAATTGCGGAGGGTGCTTGTGCAAGGTCTTCTACAGTGCTGTGGTTTTTAGCATCACGTGCATGAGGATTAAAAATATACTTTTGAACAACACCGTTTGGAGGAGGGCGAAGAACTGGGTTAGGGTCTGGTCGTTCGAGATGAAGAGGACCATTGGGAGGTGGAGTCAAAGGAGGTGGTTGAACCAATGACGGCGGGACATTATCAATTTTCTCCTTAGAGGGAGTGTAATATTTGGCCCGAGTAGTAAGGGTAACATCATTCTTCTTAGAATCACTAGTACACATAAGGACATACGAAGTAGTGGAAGAAGAAGGTTGATCATTGATGACTAATTGGGCCTGGTTTTGAGAAGGGAAGGGTTGAGACAAGACGACAGGTGTAGGAGGTTTCCCAGTCCCTTGAAGGAACTTTGTGACCTCAGAACGTCTTGGAAAGTCCTTCGTGTAGTGATCATCACCACATATAAGGCAAGAATATCAAGGTTTGTGTTTATCCTTATCATCAGCGGGTTGTGTCTTGGTCTTTTCAGATTGTGGATTATTATTTTTATCCTCCTTATTCTTACCCTTTCCTTTTTTAGATTTATTTTTTCCAGTAGGGGTAGATTGAACGGCGTTAACTTCCGAAGTTTTACAGGTGGAAGGAGTAGGAGTCGGAGTAGTTTGAACATTAGAAGTATGAGATTTGGGATTGGTGTGAGTGGCATGCGTGGATTGAGGTTGAGCATGAAAAGTACCAATCACACCATCAACAACATGAGAATTCGTCATGGTAGTAGAGGTAGCCGTGGTAGAAGGGTGAGAGACGTCAGGGAGTAAGTCATAAAGAGTGCTCATTTGCGAATAAACTAGATATAGGTACTGAGCACGACTAGTCACCTACTCTTCAGTGGCAACGCTACCCATGGAAATATCACAAGAAATTTTATCGATGAATGATTTGGTGAACCATTCAGCCAATAACTAATCAGGAAGGTCAATTTTAATCAAGCGTTTTCTGCGTCTCCTCTCATGAATGTGATCAGAAATATGAGTGGCAGAGGACTGTTTAAAGGAGCTTAATATCTCGGTTCTTGTCTCGTAGCGAATATGATCTAGGTGGATATCGGTGGCCACCCACCTTTTCCAGCTGGCTCAAAACAACTTTCTAGCAATTTAGATAATTTACTATTTTTAGTAGTTTTTTGGGTCCTGAACTTCCGGAGCTATTTTGAGGCCCTAAACGACGTTTTTTGGGGTATGTTGTGGTTGCAAAATGTCATCATGAAATTTTGTGCAACTATTGTAGTCCTCGGATAGATATTTCCAATGGGCTATCATACGCCTAAAACAGAGATCGTATGCAAAAGTTACAACCCCGGGAAGCTGATGTACTGACTTACCCAAAGGGGGCCCACATGACTTTTGACGCTTCATCTCCTAGGGTTAGGTTTTTGGATGTTTAGGGTTTTTGAAACTCCTGTTTATTGTAAAAAGGCCTTGAGAGCCTCATTGTAGTCATCTTCTTGCGAATGAGAACATCCGTCACTTCTCTTCTCAGAGATAAGCTGCCACCATTCCAACAAGCTTGTTTTCTGCTGCATTTTACAGTTTTAGCTTATTTCCTTATTGAATAGAAAAACAGTTTTACTGTATCTCTGTTATTCTGTGTTAAGCATCTGATACTAATCTGTAGTCATTTCGTTATGCTCATAAAATCTGGATCAGAATTGGTAGTTGGTAATGTGTGAGAAAAACCATGGAAAGAGTGTTGAAATCATTAAAGAAACCTCGTAGTAATTTGATATACCACTTTGCGGCCGGACCCATGCAATTTCGTTGAAAGAGACGTAATCGAATGTAGTCATCCATCAAAGAGTTGGATGAACACCAAAGGTGGAAAGTCATAACATGATTGTTTGGATATTCTCCCGGTTTACCATTAAATATGGGGATGTCGGACGATAACTTGGTTGGTAAGACAGACCAACGGGGAGAATGTAAAATAGGATCATTCAAGATTCTAGATAAATTAGGCAAGTCCAAAGTGGCTAAAAAAGGAAACTGCCGATTCACTTGAAGGTACTGGTGACTTTGGGGAGGAAGTGTCGTCGGTATGCTTGTAGGACCATAAGCAATTTGCATGTAAGTAGAAAGTCCTGAGAGATTCAGACGTTGATGTGGAGGCATGTAGTCCATAGGGTTGGATTGGTTGGGAATGTTCCTTTGAAAAGGGATATTAGATTGAACGTGTGAACCCCAAGTAGGATTCAAAGAACCCAGATAAGGCTGACCTGAGTGAGGGGGAACAAAAGGATTAACTTGAGGCTATTGCCCCCTAGATACTTGTGGATTTCCTTGGGCAAGGGGGTTCCAAAGGTAGGCTAGTGATCCGAATGTGCTGAGATTACTCTCCAACGAGAATCTGATAACTAGAAGTGAATGAATGAAATGTGCCCCCAATTTTATTGTAGCCACTAGGGCCAGATACCCCAAGAAAAGGTGGATAAGACCCTCCGGAGAGGACCTAGGAAGGTGTGGGAACAAAATCGACAACAACATTGCACCCAAGTGGAACAAAAAGTCTAGAAACTTCGGATGGAACCTGGGTAGGGATACCAGTGGAAGGATTCAAAGCATGATACCCAAAAGGAAGTGATGGGATAGGTCTAGACAAGAGTGGTGTGCCAATGGGAGCTTGCCTAACCACCACATTCCCAGTAGGAATAGTCAAAACGTGTGGGACCATTGTAGAATGGTCCATATGGAGAGAAAAAGTCGAGTTAAGACCAATTGACCATGTGTCTGGACCGATGGTGCTATGTCTAGGTGTATCTGTAAAATGATTTAAAGGTATCGTGTAGGTAACAGATGATTTAGGCAATTGTGATACGACAGGTATATCAACACCTGTCCCTAAGCCGTAAAGGTCTCGCACCGTACGAGGTTGGTTTCCAAATATGTCAGTAGTCCAAAGAGGATCTCCAACTCTAGGGCCTGAATGGAGTCTGGTCGGTATTCCAGAAGTATTCTCCAGATGAATTCAACTGGAGAATATGTCTCTCATATCCAGAAGGAATGCGGAAAGCCTCTAGAGAATCATAAATAATTCAAAAACTTTGTAAAGAGGCGAAACCTTCCTCATGTGATGTTACAGTGTCCTGGACCTCGCTTTGTTGAGGAGAGCCCTCTGGTGAATGAGGGGCTAAAGGGAGAGAATATTCCATATTTTTCGGAGGAAGTCCTTGTATAGTACGCGAACGACGCAGAGGGTCAATGTTGGTAGAACCAAAGTTTTTGCGAAAAACATCTATGGCCAACTACGAAAGCAAACAACACTCGATAATAAAATATAGATATCAAACCAAGCAAACGAAACTTATTATTTCGAAGCCACTAGTTGCTGATGAAATCCAACGTCGTAAATTCAAGACCAGAAAGGGGCTAGGATAGAGCGGGTGGAAAAGTTACGTTGACAACCTGCTCAACAGACTTACACCCTGGTGCAAGATCCCATACATAATAGTGGGTATACCCTCCAAGGATCTCAAGTGAGTCTAGCCAACGTTGATTCTAGGAACCGTGAAGACTTGCCCCTCCACAGTCACCTCATGTAAGACCCTAAATAGATAGGCAACTAAAGTTATCAAGAACAACAATGATTCCTAGGGAAACAATCGACAGTCTGATCTGTGCGCAAAGGTAGGGTTTCTAGATTGAAATCAACTTTAGAGGCTTCCACTCATTATTGTGGGTATACCTTCAAGCGACCCCCATAATATGCGCAATCTCTACACCAAGACCAACAAAGCAGGGTGAGTAACTTTGCCAGTCTCAATGCGACCTCATGATTGACCCTTGTGTTAGAAGGGCTTTCCAGGGCAAAATGTTGCAAATGGATTTGACCACTCCCTATCACAAGATGCTATTGTGTATTTTATGCTTTGGAGAGTGTGTCTCACAACCTATTCCAAAGCCTAACTAATGTTGGTGTAAAATATCCCTAGAAAATAAATGTTTCTAATTGAATTTTTAGATTCCACAATGTTTTTAGAGGCTGTTATTTACTCAAGAGGGAGATGGAGACGAAACCAATGTTGTAAGAGACCTTGACCCAAAAATATGCAAATAGATATGAATGATGCAATCTTTCGTTCAATGAATTCTATCTACAATAGGGAGAAGATATCTTTACAGAAACACGAACGCTACGAATTATATTTTCTTTTCTTAAATAGACCACAATTCCAAACAATCATAAGTAATGAAATTTCTCAATTTTTTCTCTTTAACAATTTGTGAACGCAAAGATTTCTTCTATGAATGATTACTTAAAAAGAATAAATGATTTTAATTTTCCTTTCCGGAACTAGATCAGAGGTATACTAAAGAAAGGAAATGTAATCAGAGAAAATAGATACGCTCAATCGACACCCAAATCGAACTTTCATTGAAGATAAAAACAAAGATGACATGAAAGCGTTTAACAAATGAAAATAAACATTTTTCAGATCAACAAGGAATCCAACAGACATAAAATAATCCCAAAACTTCACTCAAATGAGAAACTTCTAATCAATCAAGCACTTAGATTCACAATCAACGATTATATCCTTGTTGATAAAAAGTAAGAAGAAAAAACTCATAAAATGATGATGAAAAGTTTGCAATCATTAAAAACCAATCAAAAAGCAAGTCTTGAACTCAATAATGAGTCAAATATTGGCCTTAAGAGTCCCTCACAGCTGATCAAGGCAAAACTGGGCATCAAAAGATAACAAGACCTGATCCAAAAAGTTTACATATGCCGACGCAACCTAGCAGTAGGTTATAGTGAAAAAATCAACAGTTTCCGTAGGCTAACAATGGGTAGGGTGCAAAATGTCCACACTGATCTGAACAACTAGGGTGTGACAATCTAAGATTTCTGCAGGCCACATATAGAGTGCAGTGAGGAAATGTCTATAAATAATAAAAATTTGGAGAGAGGGTAAAGAATCTAAGGAAACTTTCAGGGCCAAAGAGTTAGGATAGATCCCTTGCAGACTCAGAGACTGAAACAAAATGAAAAAACATGGGCTAAGGGAAAATGGACAGGAAAAAACCAAAAACAGGTTGCTTTACCCAGTGGAGTCACCAATTTTATTATTGGATATATCGGTAAATGCAGACATAAACTAATCTCCCTAAATCCACCTAGATATAGAACAAAACAAGACAGGGCATGAAGCTTTCCCTAGGTCGTAATCATTGAATCTACTCTCAAAGAGAGGATGGATAACATACCTTTGAATATCGCTTCCTTAGGTCTTTGTTGTCCCTGCGAGGCTCTAAGGACTCTTTTTGCAGTTTCAATGCCTTAGTATTGGGCTATGGAGTCATGCTAAAAAAGTATCCTACTAAGGAATCCAGTTCTAACCGCACACTATTATGCTTACAGACATAAAGCAAACAAACCTTCTCCTTATAGAGCTTATTTATGTACAAAAACCTAAGCTAACTGATTTTTACAACGCACTAGGTGAAAACAAACTTCCACCATAGCCGCCCAGACTATCTGGTAATATGATCATTTTCTTTACCGCAGATAATCCACAAAAGGCTAAGGAAGTATGACAACAAAACGAGGACATGGCTTGGAACACTGACTGTTCCCCCAAATTATGATAAGGTGAATAAATCTGCAGTCTCGAATGCTTTTGGAAAACACAACGCCATATATAATCCCACAGGGTCACAAAATTTATAATCAAGGGAATTCAACTGGTAATAAATTAACTCCTGTCCTTTATAGCGGCTCACCCATCCTATGATGTTCTTAGACTGCACAGGTGGGTGGAGAACGGATTTAGGATGGCTGATACAAGGTGATACCTGCTCAATTACAAGTTCTGGATAGGAGATAAACTGCCCACTAAGCTCCTCCTTTACATGCTTCTCTATGTTTTCTGTGAGTCTAGGATACTTGATTTCCACCTAATGTTTTTACTTAATTAATAAAGGAAAAGGCTCTATAGTGTGGTCTTGGAAACCTTTCATAACACCATACTCGCATGTGAGTATTGGTGAAGTAATGCAGTTTGAAAATTTCATAAAATCTGAAATGTAGGACTCCATGTATATGGCCACAAGATCATGAATATTGCGACAGAATCCTGGTTGCTTTAGAAGACCATGCTACTTCTCTATAAAATTCTCTATTTTTGCAAATAAATGTGTTCCTTGTTCTTTTGAAACCATCTCTTGATCATCAACAGTTTCCATATCTTCTTCATGATAATGTTCAAAAAATAAAGGTGCAACAAGATTTAGAACATCATAACTATGATCAGCCAAGAACATACAGTTATCTATGCAACCAACCACTGCTACATGCTCAAAATGTTCTAGAAACTGATCATAAGATTGATATGCATTCCTGCCCATAGAAAAATATGTAAATATTGAAAATCCCGATTTCAACTGTGAATCATACCTACTTCCTTGTTGTTGTTCCAGATCTGATTCATATTCACTATCTTCTTGCTCATAATCTGAAACAGATTGGCAGTCTTCTTGCTCATGTACATGCAAATTTTTGAGATATGCCTGCCTATGAACCCACTTGCTAGCCCTGATATTTTCTTTGACCTCTATAACATATTCGAACAGATGTCTTAACGATGAATATTTCCTTTCTCTCGAGAGAAGGACAAGCTCTGGTTGTTGATCCATAACATAGTACAACATGGCAGCGACCTCTGTGGGTCTGATCTCCACAGGCATAATATGATAAACGTTGTAAAACCTCATGTTGAAGACAACCAAGGTTTTATCTTCCCCTCTCCTCAAGGAATTAAACTCAAACCAGTATTGATCAAGGGATTTGGTCTCACCCCAACACTTGAAAAAAGCATGGCCTAGCTCAGTCCAGGAACCAATAGAACCGACCTCTAGACATCTAAACCACACAACAACATCTCTAGACATGGAATGTGAGAACATCCTCATGGTAACATCATCATGAGCGATCTCAAACTGATCAATAAAGTTCTCAAAGGCCCCCAAGTGCCTATGAGATATAACATTATCTTCCCCATAAAAGAGAGGAAGATTCTCAAAGGAATAAAGAGGATAAGAGTCAAGGCAAAATGGAAGCCTCAGAGGTTTAAACAACTTATTTCTGATTTTAATTTTAAAATTAGTGGGATGCTCATGAGGAGTAACGAGTTTATGGCAAGGCTCAGCAGGAATAACATGGGGTAACGATATTTGAGAAGATTGTGAATTATTTTCAACCTCCTCAAGGCTACAAGGGTGATAAATTTCAAGAGGAGATGCAATATAGATCTCACTTTTATGAATAGGATGAGGTGAATACACAACATCAACATCTACAACAAAAGAAGAGGGCATCTCTTCTTCTTCTTCTTCCAAGGATAGATGAATGAAGGAAGGATTATTGTTATATGAATATACAAAGCATGGGATAATCCTCTTTATATGTGAAGGGAAAGAGAGAAATGAGTTGATAAAGAAGAATATGAATTCATGAAGAAAACTCATAGAGTGATACCTGGTCTTTCCCTTCGGTATGGTCATTTTTGATGGTGGAGTCGCTAGGTGCAAGATGCAATATTCAATGGTTTTGATATCTGATGCACCTTCATAATCATAAGCTCTTTGTTGTTCTCCCAGGGAAGATATCTTCACTTTTGTCGCCGAAAATGATGCCATAAATCTTAGCATTGGAAGTCACCTCTGGATTGCCGCAGAGGTAATCCCAATACCCATCATTTTGTATGTCACAATGAATAAATTAAAGGGTGGTCTAATGGATGCAGTCTCAGGGCAATATCACTTTAACTCAGAAAACTAGATTGGTATGATTAAGTAGATGAGGTATTGATCTAACTTCAGTCAGTAAGTTGCAGTAAAGGTGAGTAGGGGGAAGAACTTGAGGAGAGTGAAGAGGTCTGCTATGGACATCCGGTCTTCCAACAGCCTAAGAAGGAAAAACTCAGAAGGCAAGATCTTTTTGGTTCAGAGTTTCAGGGGACTGAATGAAATTATCAGGTGGGCAACGACATTTAAAACATCAACAAAACATATGAATGCACCTTTGGGATGAACTTTTCTGCAAATGAATCTTCTAACACATCCCAACTTGTAATGGAGTTGGGAATTAATGAACTATACCATTCAAGAGCATCCTCTCGTAGAGTTTGTAGGAATAATATACATGTAACATTGTCTTCAATGAGATTGAAATCATAACATGTACCTTTAAAATTAATTAAGTGCTTCTCTACATCTTCTAAAGCATCCCTGTAGTGACCATAAGAATTTAACATCCATTAATTGCCTAAATTGTAACAGTAATATCTACTTGATTTCAGAAAATTCAATAATTCCTTTTAATTGAGCACATACGCATTTTAAATTGATCAATGAATAATAAAATTTTATAACAGAATAAAAACAAATACATAATTTTAAATACTTGGGTTTGATGCTAACCCTCTGTTTGTCTGCTTATCTTGTTAACCTTTGCTGAACTGTGTAAACACTGCCCAAACCTTGTTCCACCCTACCAACTAGGACCACTTCCTAGCTCCAGGATATCATATGGATATTCTGGCCCCCGTGCCCAAAACCTCCAGCAAACCGGTGCATGTGCTGATCCAATCCGACTACAGAACTCAACTCTCCTCTCTGCAATCCAAGCGAGACCTCCCCCAAAATTCCCGTAGAATGGTAACCCCCTCCATAAACCTCCTTCCCTCCCCCCATATCCTTCCTTCACCACCTCTTTCATTTACTTCCTTACCTACCCATTTATTACCTTATCCTTTCATTTATTATTTTATCCTTTCGTAATTAATATCTTATCCCTTTCCGTGTACGTAACGTTTTTATTTTAAACAATATAACTTATTAATCTTTTAATTTTAATGCCCATGTTATTGAATATAATAGGTAGTTAATTAATTAATTAATTAATCAAAATTATAACCTTTAATAAATACTTAATTAATATCATTAGACCAATCTTTGTTTAGTTATTAACAT
>JZKD02S1690864.1:406566-452803 GCA_000966675.3 Picea glauca
AACTATGAATATCCTTAAGGCATGTGAATAGTCTATCCATGTCAAATTTCAGTGCATACAAAAACTGTTTGTGAAAATTTCAACGTTGGCCCCAATATTCTTGACAGGTCACTATCTTTATCCATGACAATGGGTATATTGTTCAAAGTTCCATGCATTAAATTAATTCGAGAAAGTTCAAATGGTGTTAAAGAAATGTAAAACATGTTGATTGAATCTTTGTTGATGCAATACTATGACAACAATGATGACATTTGCAATCACGATGTTATAAAGATGAATGAGCTTCTCCTGATTTTGAGAATAATTTATCGTCTACTGAGCAAGGCCAACCACATGAAGTTGGAAGATCATATGGCCCCTACCCTCCCCCTCGCATGACTCTCAATTCCCCAATACCCAATCTACAAAATAGAAAATAATCGAAAGCAACATAGTAAGATTCATGCATAGAAACTACCAAAACAAAAATTAATGAAGGTAAATGAAAATATGTGTTTGTATATGATATTTTTAATTTACCACGTACTCTAGTATATTGGGGACTATTTTCGGTTTCAAATAATAATTAATCAACATGTAACATAGGATATAAAAACATCGCATAAAACGTAAAAACATGTATGTGCACGGGGTTTGTCCCTAAGAGGTGGACAGGAAGGAGGATCTGAACCGTCAGATCTAGCACCAAGGATCGATAGTCGTCGGATCTATAAGGAGGTGCACAAGGTTTAACCCTCGTATAAGCAAAGGCGAGAGGACTCATCAAATCCCGAAAACATCAGAACCGTCCATTTTGGAGGACAGGTGTCAAAGATCTAAGCCTTTTTCGGTGTTTCAGACACTAGGAGTTCAAGGAGAAGGATTCTTTCGACTTCACAACCCGCGAAGTCCCGAAAGCATCAGAACTGTTCATCAAGAAGGAAACGTGGTGAGTGGTCAAGGTTTCGGGGAAAACTCGAAAGATTCTCTCAAGGGGTAGCATTTCGGCATTTCGAGACCCGGGATGTTGAAGGGCCAAGGGTTCTTGGCAGCAGAATCGTGAAATCGCGAATTCCGAAATCCCAAAAAGCAGACCGTGGTCAACAGGGAGATTTCAGCATTTTGGGACCCGGGAGGTTGAAGGACCAAGAAATCCCTGCAGCTGGAATCACAAAATCCCGAAACGCGAAACCCTAAAAGAATTCGTAGGAATAGCGCCAGGTCGTAGGACCAGTCGTATGGAAAGCGACTCAAGGGAGGGGATGTGGAGTTAGACCCTATTTCGTGTTTCAGCATTTCGAAGGACAGAGTACTGGAGGAATGCTTGCATCGCGATTCCCCGAAACGCAAAAAGCGATAGCACTTTGTCGTTAAGCGTGTGGTCACAGGGATGTGGTCACGTGGATGGATGCTAAGGGAGGAGCCAAAGAACCGTCAAGCCCTTTTCGGCGTTTCGGCTAACGGGAGTCGAAAATACAAGGAGTCCGGGAGAGTTCGTAGGCAGGAGTCCCAAAACCCTGCAATCCCGAAAGGAGCGTAGGTTCAGCACAGAGAAGAGCGCCGAAAAAGAGGTGCACGTGTAGGTTTTCTCAAGATCTGTGCCAGAGGAAAAAGGGGACTTGTGGATTTGTTCGAGGGGTTCCAACAGGAGCCCGAAGAGCTATTTCGGCTCAGAAGAAGAATGATCTAGAGACCGAGAGGTCGCAGAACCCTGCTGAGGTAGGGGGTCTGCACAAAAATGATTGAAGGAGAGCTTCAACATCATAATTAAATTGTGATTAGCATCACACACAATCTTCTTAACAATATATAAATATATCCATATCTTCTTCATAGGAGAGAATGATATCTCAAAGAATTTTAACAGAGTACTGCAATCAAGCTCAAAATAAAATTTGATAGGTCAACCTCAAATGCCTCATATTCATGAAAATGTGTTCTTCATTACAATAAGCTTTGACATCCTTGTATTTGGCTACAAATACTCCATGATCATATAATAAAATGCTTTAGAATAATATAAGAAAAACACTCAACAACTCAGCCTTGTGCCCAACTCTGAGATTCAAGCATGAAACTATGAGAAGTGGTGTAGAAGAATATATATAAACAAAAAAAAATGGAGAAGATGGAGATTCATTTCTTTTGATCTTCTTATGTGCCCCTCTAAAAATACTTATTCTTCCACCTCTTGATGAAGTCTCTCTTCTCTTTTTAGGAAGATATTTTCTAACTACCTAAGAAGTTACAATTTTCTTCCTTTCTTGAAATTCTCATACAAGTTTCTTCTTGAAAAAATCCCTTTAATTAATGCCTCATTAATTCCTCATGAATGCATTCACATCATTAATACAAGTACATTGAAAGCAAACCACTAAGAGGATGAATATAATTTAATTTTATGGAAGTAAAAACCAACATTTTATCTATGTAAACCACTTCCTATGTTCTCTTCATCGTCTCATATTTACAATATATAAAATTTTCCCAAATCCGTCACTCGGATCTCAAGATATGAGCTCATGAAGTTGGGTTGTCACACAAGCCCATTAAAAATGCAGCTGTCTGATATGTTAAATTATGAGAAAAATGTATCAACTTTAAGCACTTGAAACCTATACCACCATATTCTATGTTGAAATACCTTTCCAATTGTATAACGTTTGCGCGATTCCGACACCTGGGCCTCAAGTTATGGCCTCGGTAAGATCAACACTCAACGACCATCGATCAAAATTGATGAGAAAATATGGGCCCTTGGATGAATTTTGTGCTTCCCTTTATAAAATTCGACTTTTTGGTTTGAAATTCTATCCCACATGCATTGGGATATTATATTCTTTGAGATATATAAAACTAAGTGCTTGATATACTTATCAAGAAACACAAGAACAAAAGAAACTATGGAGTTTGGAGGATTTTGAGCCTTGGAAAATTGTTGAATATAATAATAATTTTGTATGCCTAGTCAACCACCAATCTACTCAGTCAACAATGATGAGTCACCCAACCAAATGTTTTCATGTGTCATCACTCGGTAGGCAAACAATCTTCCCATGAGAATTTACCATATGTCATCCAATAAAATCAGCCCATGTTTCACTTTTTGTATGTTGCCACATGTCTCTAATAATTAGTTGCCATGTGGATGTATCTCATTGGTTAATAAAGTACCATGTGTCACTTGGATATGTTCCTCATAGAACTTAGGATAGGAAAAATAGTATTAAAATAATATGGCGGGTCCGCAGGTTTACATGAATGCAGATGTAGGTGAGGAAGTCACCTACGGTAACACATAGTAAGAAATGAGTAAAAAATTCTAAGTGTAGGTGAAGTGGAGAGGAGAGATAAATAGTAGTAAGAAGAAGTTGTAAAATATTCTAATTCTTAAGAATCGGTTGGACGGACTCATATAACACGAAATAAACGTCACCAACCCTCACCAACTCGCAAACTCATGAACCCGCGATAAGTCATATATTTGGATAAGTGTTGGAGAAGTTACACAGTAAAGAGTAGTAAAAAGAGTTGGGTGCATTATGAAGGTGGCAAAATTCAAAGTGCTTTGTGAGGGTAGTGGAGATAGCACACACTCTTATTAAATATCACCAACCCGCGAACCATCGGTAAGCCATAGTAATTAAAACTAAGTTTGGAAAGTATGTAGATAATGGGTTACCTGAAATATGGAAAATATGAAAAATGAAAAGAAATATGTGGGAAATAATGGAATTCCGTGAAATTTTGGAAAGGAAAAAGGGAAAAGGAAAGAAATGGAAAAAATGGGATAAAGAAATATGGAAAGGAAAATAAAAGGAAATGGGAAAATAAAAGAAAACGGAAATGGATGTGAACGTGGAACTGAATATAGGAAAATGGTTAAGTGTGGAAAATGGAAGTAATGAGACAATGGGTAAAAAATATAGAATGAGAGAATGAATAGGGGTGAAGGGAAATGAGAGGAGAGAACATGTGACTTAGAACATTTTTCATATTTCTTCTTGTAACACCTCCATTAGACTTCTGGACAGAAGTATGCATATCTTGGTCATGGAGAATCTGATTTTGATTTTGCGAAATGCATGGAGAAGATGATATCGAGGGATTTGCAATGAACATATAATAGTTCAAAAATATTCATCTTCCAATATCTTTTTTTATTATTATTCCAAGAGAGAGAATATATAGGTGACCAAATTTTGGTCAACAATGGTCTGCTGCTCTTTTTTGTAAAATAAGAAGTATCTCGATGGCGAAGACAATGACGACGACAATGATGATGATGATGAGAATGATTATGGTTATGATAATGAGAATGACGATGATGATGATAATGACGATGACGAAGATGATGATGACAATGATGATGATGACGACAACAACGATGACGATGATGATGATGAAAACGATTATGGTGATGACGATGATGATCATAATGATGATGACGACAATGATGATGATGTTGACAACAACGACTATGACGATGATGATGATGATGATGATGAAAACGATTATGGCGATGACAATGAAAATGAGGATGATGATCATAATGACGATGACGATGATGATAATGATGACAATGGCTACAATGACTATGACTACGATGATGATGATGGAAATGATTATGGTGATGAAAATGACGATGACGATGATGATGATAACGACCATGATGATGATGGTGATGACGACGAAGTCAATGATGATGATGACAACAATTATGGTGATGACAATGATGATGATGATGATGATGATGAAGACAAAAATGACGATGAAGACAACAATGATGAAGATAATGTTGATTATTGTGACAATGGAAATGTCGACGATGACAAATACACTAGTCTTGTATAGTCGCTTTATCAGTCCATCTACATTTATTTTGTCCTCAGCTATATCATCCTCATACATACACATCCTATGTTGTTCCAATATTCACAATGGCTAAGGATCATATAAAAATCATCTGAATTAACCAAATTCCAAAATAAAATAAAACCAAAAATACAATATGTGAAATGGATATACAGGCCAAATAAATTTGTACCATATATAGTGGTCAAGGACTAGACCAAATCAATAAAAGAGAAAGGTAATAAAAAGGTCGATGAGGAGGATGTGGTTATTGGTATGACAAACCAGTGATCTAGATCAACCAACAATTAATATTAGTTCCAGATTTATTGGACGACGACAACGATGATGATGAAGACAATGATTATGGTGATGACAATGATGATGATGATGATGACAATGACGATGATGATGACAATGATGACGATGGCAATGACGACGACGTCGATGATGATAATGACAATGGTTATGGTGATGACAATGATGATGATTATGATAAAAACGATGATGATGATGACAGTGATGATGATGATGATGATGATGATGATGATAATGATGAAAATGATGATTATGGTGAGGATGACAATGATGACGACAACAACAAAAATGATGAAGATAATGTTGATTATGGTGACAATGACAATGACGACGATGACAAATACACTAGTTCTTTATAGTCCCTTTATGAGTCTATCTACATTGATTTTGTCCTCATCTATATCATCCTCATTAAGTGTTATTCCATACACATCCTATGTTGTCCCACCATTCACAATGGCTAGGGATGATATAAAAACCATCCTAATTAACCAAAATCCAAAATAAAATAAAACCAAGAATATAGTATGTGAAATGAATATAACAGCCAAATACATTTATACCATATATAGTGGTCAAGGACTAGGCCAAACCAATAGAAGAGAAAGTTAATAAAAAGGTCGATGAGGAGGATGTGGTTATTTGTATGAAAATCCAGTGATATAGATAAACTAACATTTAATATTAGTTCCATATTTATTGGACGATGATAATGATGATAACAACGATTACGGTGATGACAATGACAATGATACCAATGATGAGGATGATGACGATGGCAAAGACGACGACGGCAACGATGATGATGATGATGAAAATGATCATGGTGATGATAATGATGATGATGATGATGATGATGACGATGATAATGACAATGATGATGATGACAATGATGACAACATTAATGATGATGATGACAACGATTATGGTGATGAAAATGATGATGATGATGATGATGAAAATGATTATTACGATGAAGACAACAATGATGATGATGAGGACAACAACGATGAAGATAATGTTGATTATGGTGACAATGACAATGACGACGATGACAAATACACTATTCATTTATAGTCCCTTTATGGGACCATATACATTTCTTTTATCCTCGTATATATCATTCTCATTGAGTATTAGTACATACACATCCTAGTTTTTTCTACCATTCACAATTTCTAGGGATCATATAAAAACGATCTTAATTAACCAAAATCCAAAATAAAATAAATCCAAAAATACAATATGTGAAATGGATATAAGGGACAAATAAATTTATACCATATATAGTGGTCAAGGACTAGGCCAAACCAATAGAAGAGAAAGGTAATAAAAAGGTCGATGAGGAGGATGTGGTTATTGGCATGAATAACCAGTGATATAGATCAACCAACAGTTAATATTAGTTCTAGATTTATTGGACGATGATGACGATGATGATGATGATGATGACGATGATGATGATGAAAATGATGACTATGGTGACGACGATGATCATGATGATGAAAATGATTATGGTGATGACAATGATGATGACGATGATGTTGATAATGACGATGATGATGAAAATGATGACAACATCGATGATGATGATGAAGACAATGATTATAGTGATGACAATGATGATGATGATGAAAATGAAAATGATGATGATGATGTAATGATGATTATGATGATTGCAATGAAGACGAAAATGATGATGACAATGAAAACAACGACGGAGATGCTTTTGATTATGGTGACAATGAGAATGATGATGATGAAAAATACACTAGCCCTTTATAGTCCCTTTATGAGTCCATCTACATTTATTTTTTCCTCAGCTATATCATCCTCATTGAGTGTTAGTGCATACACATTTTATGTTGTTCCACCATTCACAATGGCTAGGTATCATATAAAAACCATCCTAATTAACCAAAATCCAAAATAAAATAAAACCAAAAATACAATATGTTAAATGGAGATAAGGGACAAATCAATTTCTACAATATATAGTGGTCAAGGACTAGGCGGAACCAATAGAAGAGAAAGGTAATAAAAAGGTCGATGAGGAAGATGTGGTTATTGGTATGAAAAAATAGTGATCTAGATCAACGAATAGTTAATATTAGTTCCATATTTATTGGACGATGATGTTTATGATGAAAATGATTATGGTGATTATATGGCAATGATGATAAAGATGATGATGATGATGATGACGACGACGACGACGACGATGATGATGACACTGATCATGATGGTGACAAAAACGACGACGATGATGATGATGACAATGATTATGGTGATGACAATGACGATGATGATGATGATGACGATGAAAATAATAATAATGATGACGAAAAGTTTAATCCATTTTTTAGGGTATAAAATGTGCTATCACTTAAGATTCATGGAAAAACACCTGGCAGTTGTGAAAAGATCTTATCATTTCCATATTTTCAGGTAGATAAGATCTTATTTTCAAGCATATTTTTATGGTGTTGATTAAACAATGAATGAAAAGAGGGATTTTCATCTCAACTATGAATATCCTTAAGGCATGTGAATAGTCTATCCATGTCAAATTTCAGTGCATACAAAAACTGTTTGTGAAAATTTCAACGTTGGCCCCAATATTCTTGACAGGTCACTATTCTTAGCCATGACGACGGGTATATTGTTCAAAGTTCCATGCATTAAATTAATTCGAGAAAGTTCAAATGGTGTTAAAGAAATGGAAAACATGTTGATTGAATCTCCGTTGATGCAATACTATGACAACAATGATGACAATTGCAATCATGATGTTATAAAGATGAATGAGCTTCTCCTGGTTTTGAGAATAATTTATCGTCTACTGAACAAGGCCAGCCACATGAAGTTGGAAGATCATATGGCCCCTACTCTCCCCCTCGCATGACTCTCAATTCCCCAATACCCAATCTACAAAATATAAAATAATCGAAAGCATCATAGTAAGATTCATGCATAGAAACTACCAAAACAAAAATTAATGAAGGTAAATGAAATTATGTGTTTGTAAATGATATTTTTAATTTTTAATGATATAAATCTCCACAATTATTAATATATTACCTCTCATTTTTTCATTCTACCTGTTGTAACAAATATTGAAATTTTGGCTTTCGGTCAGTTAGGAGAATGAATGGAAGCATTGGCAGTGGAATGACTGCATACACCGAGCATTAATCCACATGGAGAAAAAGCTCACGAGTCCGGTTTTTTGTCGTCAGGGGTTTGGCCGACGTAGATATCTTAACAACTACAACCCCGATCCCCGAATTCACTAAAGTATTAAAGGATAAGTCGGGTTAAATAAAGATTAAGAAAGATTAATGTTAATAAATCTCATTGCAATTTAGCGATTTGGGATTTCTCGCGTCAAGTATTATCGAAGTTCCAACACTTAAGTACACGAAAGATTAAAGATTAATTGCTAATCGTGATTAAGTAAGAGATTAAAACAAATGATTATTGTCTAATTAATCCCATCGCAATTTTGCGATTCAGGATTCCTTGCATGTCATAACTCTTGAGGACATGATACCCGAAACGCGAAGGCCCGAAAGAGTGAAATGTAAAAGCCAAAATCTATTTCGGGGATTTGTCCATCGGGGATTTGGTTGACGTGAAGATTTTAATAACCACTGCTTCATTTCCCCGAACTTCGAAAACCCGAAATCGGGACTCTAGTCATATGCAAAACGTCTGTAGAAAAACACAATTTTCTCAGCCGTGGAGAGGTTGTTGTTCGTGTTTGAATAGTCAATCGACATCTACAAATCCTAAGTTTTCCAGTGGTGTCTTTAGAATTTCATTTTTAGCTTGGTAATGTAGTCAAAAGTCCCCCGCAATATGAAGTTCATTTTCAGAAATACGACATTTTTACTATGCTGAGTCATCATTTTCAAATGAGGATTCTGAGCAATTGGAGTATCATTTTGAGAAACTGTTGGAAATTTTTTTTCCTAAGACATAAGAGATCATTAGCCTCTTTCAGTTTTCCTACAGGTGTCACAAATTGGGATAATCAAATCCATCTCCGAGCCCTAATTTTCGGATTTCATATTTTCCTGTTTTGACACATGTTTGTTAAATGCAGATTTGGGAAAAATTAAAAGGGGTCTCACATAACTGAGAGAGGTTTTTTCTCATAATAAATAGATGCAAAAAATCCTCTTTTAGTTTATACACAACTATTTCTATTCGAGAGATACAGAGCCATAACCGCAGCCCTAGTTTTCAGTAGTTTGGCCAATTTTCTATGGCAGAAAGTTTCAAGAATTGGTTGTAACTGTTGTTATCTTTTAGATTAGAGAGGATTTCGACCTCAATACATATATGAGGCATATTTGTAAAAGGTGGAGGGGAGAGGAGTAGTGCGCCTAGGCTGTAGCACTTGTTTTCATGTTTAATAAAAGAGTGTAGAGTATTTTCGATCTATATTAGAGATTCTTGTGATTTTGTTTATAGAGAATGTCTTATTGCTTCGTTTTCACATCATTTCACTTGATTTTATTTCCATTTTCTTTTCGATTTTTAACCGTGTTTTTAATGGAATTCATCCGTTTGTTAGATTCTCTATTGCTAGACAGGTTATAGGTTGTTTTTCTTGCAGAGATATGAAGGTTCAAAATTCATCCTTGCTAGATGCTCTGTCCCATCTATCTCTTTCCACTGATTTATTCTTGGAATTCACTCATTGCTAAGTGCTCTTTGCATTTTGATATGTTTTCTCTTTATTCTCCCGCCATACTTTTTATAAATCCTTCCCTCTATAATCAGCTTCTATCTCGCCTCTGCTCCATGGATTTCCATTGTTGAAACACTCTTATTACTTGCTTGATCATTTGACTCCATGCTCAATGGATTACTTTTCGGTCCAACCCATCAACCCTAAAAACCCAAAACTTTCTGTTACCCACAGATCTACCCACTGTTAAGCTTATTGAATATCCTATTGTGACATATTTTCGAGAGATCCCTCTTAGGTTGGAAATGGCAGTTTCTAATCAAAAGTGGTTCGAGGTTATCTCAGAATTTACTTGCATGCAACCCAAGTCAAGTTCGAGTGACAAAATATATTTCATTTAAAATGTGCTAAGGATTGGCTCTATTACAGCCTAGAACCAACTCTTGCGACAACATTTTCTGGCACCGTTGTCGGGGACGGAGGAAAGAAGTTATCTTCCCTGGGATACGACAAAAATTTTAGATCTATTTCTTGATGGTGAACAAGGGATAGGCATTCAATTGGTTGTGATCATTCACTTGGTGACTCCTTGGTTCGAAGACTCTACATGATTCACTGGCAACTCCACTGGTCTCAAAATGTTGGATTTGTTTGCCGCTCGGATTGCTGCAAGGTTTGCTCCTCTAGACTTTGCAAATGTTTATGGTTTTCCAAACACTGTTTCAGACATTAAAGTTTGGGAATATGTCCTTCCTAAATTTGGAGATAATGCGGACGACAATCCCGCCCAACACTTGTTTGAATTCCACAAGCTCATGGATGAATTAAATATACATCATGAAGATGTCCTCATGAAACTATTTATGTTTTCGTTGGAAAGAGATGCTAGACTCTGGTATAAATCTTTAACTCATTCCAATATTCTTTTATTGAAAGATTTTCACATACTTTTTCATCAACATTGTAAAAGAATCTATTCAGTTGAAATACTTTTTGAAGATTGTTGTAATATATAATTTATAAGACAAACATATCAAACACATATTCTTGAAGAGGAAGAAGGAATATCAAAAATTTCTCAAGTCGATGAAGATAATGGGGGAATGAATTTTTTATTTCCAACTTCTTGAAGTCTGAATTTCAAAACTGTAAGTACTTGCTCCCAAGGCATGTTTTGAAATTTGCAGCTGCTCTTGTCATCCTTTTTCTCAAAGATGGAAGTATAATTAAGTTTGTTAGTGGGATACTCGCTTGGTTGATTTGGAAGTTTTCCTATACTTGAACAAAGAAATGATATCGGTTAGAGTAGGTGATGTATATAAATAAGCTTGACTTTGAGCACTAGAGTACAACAATGGTTTTCAGTATGTTTGCGGTTTAGTTTGGAATCCAATATTGCGACAGAATCCTGGCTATTTTAGAAGACCATACTGTTCCTCTGTAAAATTTTCTATGTTTGAAAATAAATGCCCTCGTTCTTTTGAAACCAACTCTTGATCATCAATAGTTGCCATATCTTCTTCATAAGAATTTTCACAAGATAAAGGTGCAACAAGATTTAGAATATCATAACTATGATCATCCAAGAACATATAGTTATCTATGCAACCAACCACTGCTACAAGCTCAAAATGTTCTAGAAACTGATCATAAGATTGATATGCATTCCTGCCCATAGAAAAATTTGTAAATGTTGAAAAACCTGATTCCAACTGTGTATCATACCTACTTCCTTGTTGTTGTTCCAAATCTTATTCATATTCACTTTCTTCTTTCTGAGAATCTGAAACAGATTGACAGTGTTCTTGCTCATGTACATGCAAATTTTCGAGACATGCCTACCTATGAACCCACTTGCTAGCCCTGATGTTCTCTTTGACCTCTATAACATATTCAAATAGATGTCTTAACGATGAATATTTCCTTTCTCTCAGGAGAAGGACAACCTCTGGTTGTTGATCCATGACATAGTACACCATGGCAGTAGCCTCTATGGGTCTGATCTCCACAAGCATACTATGATAAACGTTGTAAAAACTCATGTTGAAGACAACCAAGGCTTCCTCTTCCCCTCTCCTCAAGGCATTAAACTCAAACCAGTATTGATAAAGGAATTTGTTCTCACCCCAACACTTTAAAAAAGCATGGCATAGCTCGGTCCAGGAACCAATAGAACCGACCTCCAGACATCTAAACCACACAACAACATCTTTGGACAGGGAATGTGAGAACAACCTCATGGTAACATTATCGTGAACGATCTCAAACTGATCAATAAAGTTCTCAAAGGCCCCCAAGTGCCTCTGAGTTGTAACATTATCTTCCCTAGAAAACCGAGGAAGATACTCAAAGGAATACAGAGGATAAGGATTAAGGCAAAATGGCAGCTTGAGAGGTTTAAACAACTTATTTCTGATTTTAATTTTAAAAGCAGTGGGATGATCATGAGGAGTAATGAGTTGATGGCAAGGCTCAACAGGAATAACATAGGGTAACGATATTTAAGAAGACTGTGAATTATTTTCAACCTCCTCAAGGCTACAAGGGTGATGAATTTCGAGAGGAGATGCAATACAGATCTCACTTTTATGAATAGGTTGAGGTGAATACACATGATCAACATCTACAACAAAAGAAGAGGGCATCTCTTCTTCTTCCAAGGATAGATGAATGAAGGAAGGATTATTGTTATATGAATATACAAAGCATAGGATAATCCTCTTTATATGTGAAGGGAAAGAGAGAAATTAGTTGATAAAGAAGAATATGACTTCATGAAGAAAACTCATAGAGCGATACCTGGTCTTTCCCTTTGGTATGGTCATTTTTCTGTCAATAGGATCCTCCCTAGTGGAATTTTTTATGGTGGAGTCGCTAGGTGAAAGATGAAATATTCAATGGTTCTGATATCTGATGCACCTTCATAATCATAAGCTCTTTGTTGTTCTCCCAGGGAAGATATCTTCACTTTTGTCCCCGACAACGATGCCATAAATCTTAGCATTGGAAGTCACCTCTGGATTGCTGCAGAGGTAATCCCTGTACCCATCAGTTTGTATGTCACAATGAATAAATTAAAGGGTGGTCTAATGGATGCAGTCTCAGGATAATATCGCTTTAACTCAGAAAACTGGGTTGGTATGCATAAGGAGATGAGGTCTTGATATAACTTCAATCAGTAAGTTGCAGTAAAGGTGAGTAGGGGGAAGAACTTGAGGAGAGTGAAGAGGTATGCTATGGACATCCGGTCTTCCAACAGCCTAAGGAGGAAAAACTCAGAAGGCAAGATCTTCTTGGTTCAGAGTTTCAGGGGATTGAATGAAATTATCACTGAACTAAAATCAAACATACATCACAATTCAATGAAAACAACCCAACTAGATCGTTCATGCCTGAGTCATTCAGCGTTGGAGGGAAACAACAACACTTAAACTGATTAAAACTGGTAGTGATGTCACTGTGATCAAACCTACATCACAAGAACACAACTACCCTCGACTGGATCCTCCATGCCTGAGTGTTCTAACACAACTGTTTATAGAGATATGAAAAGAAGTTGACTTACATTAAACAAGAAGTCTCAAATACATATAAATAACCAGAAGAACCAGAGCTTCAATAAAACTTTACAATACAGGAGCCTAACTCAACCATCCACCCTTTTTCAAATATCCAAATGACTCCATGCTAAAACCTCTGATTTGCAAAACCGTGAATCCTTGGACCTGGTGCCATGCATCCCTCTAAATCGGATGGCTCCTGTTGATTTTTGGGTTTCGAGATGGATCTATAAACGAGCCGACTTGCTGGTAGTCCTTTTGAGCTTTTCATTTATGGGGGAAACAATGTTCAACCATCGCTCCCCAACTTCATTAATTTTCTTTCTCAGGGTTCGGATAGGCTTGAGTCAACTCGTCACCTGGAAATGTGATGGCCTTACCCTGCTCTTGGCTATTTGGATCTGCGTTGGATGCTGACGAGGATCTGGCGCAAATAGCATGAAAGTTGACTTGATGATGACCAAGCGGGAGACTGTGGTGACAAAATGACCACTGAGAATACACGGGCATCAACATGCAGAAGCTGAGGCAGAAGAACAAGGATATGTGTTAACAAATAGGGGTGAAGGGAAATGAGAGGAGAGAACACGTGACTTAGAACATTTTTCATATTTCTTCTTGTAAAATCTCCATTAGACTTCTCGATAGAAGTATGTGTATCTTGGTCATGCAGACTCCGATTTTGATTTTGCGAAATGCATGGTGAAGATGATACTGAGGGCCATGCAATGAACATATAATAGTTCAAAAAGATTTATCTTCCAATATCATTTTTTTATTATTATTCTAGGAGCAGAAATATATAGGTGACCAAATTTTGGTCAACAAGCTCCAACTGCGGGACAATGAACCCTTGCAAGTTGCTGAGAACACCAGAATCTCAAGACTAGTTACCTTCTCCATTGGGCTATGGAGTCATCTTCAAATTGAACTCTTCTAATTATTCTTATTTCATGAAGTTATCTTCAAAATTCAATATAAAGACTGCCTTATTATTTGAGCATCCCATTGACTTCTAAAATGGGCTCTAGCAGTAAGAGAAAGATGGGGGTTGCTACCAATAAACCAGGATCATTAAAATCAAGAGCATGCCCAAAATGTACCATAATGGGATCGAACAATGTGTGCAGAAGACTTGTTTGCATTGGCGGGTTCACAATACTTTAGAACCAATATTCAATATAATATACCCTTGGCTGCCTGAGAGTGTCGATATCTTCAATCAAATGATAAATTTATTTCTTGAAAAGATTCTCTTTTTCTTATTTTTCCACATTCAAAATTATTGTTTCATTGGCGATGTCTTGGAAATGTTCTTCTTCTATGCAATGGTTATCTTATTTATTCTCAAAATTGTTTCCTTTCGCCAATTCTTCTTACTACAAGTTCTCTTGTGATGTTTCATCATCTATTACAAGGATGAAATATTCTTGTATATTTGGTGGAGGCTTCTCAAGTTCATCCTCAAATTTTTTATTTGAAATATCTTCCTATGGAGTATATAAGAGGCTAAAATTTTCTTCTTGTAATTTGGAAGTTTCATCTTCGTCTTCAGCAACATGACTTGACTTTAAAATTTCATCCACTCTTTGATTAGATTCTTCTTCAAAATTGGTCATTTTGTTATCTTGCTTCCATATGGGAGAAGATGGGTGGGCAACAACATTTAAAACATCAACAAAACATATGAATGCACCTTTGGGATGAAATTTTCTGCAAATGAATCTTCTAACACATCCCAACTAGTAATGGAGTTGGGAATTAATGAACTATACCATTCAAGAGCATCCTCTCGTAGAGTTTGTAGGAATAATATACATGCAACATTGTCTTCAGTGAGATTGAAATCATAACATGTACCTTTAAAATTAATCAAGTGTTTCTCTACATCTTCTAAAGCATCCCCGAAGAATGTAGAAAATATTTCAACAAGAATATTAGGCATTTTAAAGTCTATTTCTCGTAGATTTAAAGGGGTATTATGAAATCACCTCATTTAAGTATTTCTCCCTTTTGTTGAGTCTTGAAAATCCATTGATGGACTTGATGAAGAACATAAAGAAGCACTATGACATGAATGAAACTTGTCATTTTGAATTTTTTCAATGGAGCTTCCAAAGAGTTCATTCTCTCGAATATTTGGTGCTTCTCGTTTCTTTTTGACAATACAAAAAAGGTGAGCCATGCTTACAATAAAAAACAATTTTCTTGAATCTTCTTCTTGAAAATATGAGCCATTGAGATTTTTTTTCCCTCAAATATCTTGAAAATAAATCGTCCCTAGTATGGTTGCCAAAAATGTTGACGCTTGAATCCATTAGGACCGAAGCGACAACCTCACGAGGACATTAATCCCCCTTCATTCTTATTAGAGAGGTGGTACTCCTCTTGAACTAAAAGATATATATGTGATATTTTGTATTAGGAGAGTACTAGAAAGAAAACCCTAAATCTGTATTGCTTGAGATTATGAAATAAAATGGTTCTTCAATAACATGAGTACAATATTTATATGCAACAAAAGAAATGATTGAAGGAGAGCTTCAACATCAAAATTAAATTGTGATTAACATCACACACAATCTTAACAATATATAAATATATCCATATCTTCTTCATAGGAGAGAATGATATCTCAAAGAATTTTAACAGAGTACTGCAATCAAGTTCAAAAGAAAATTTGATAGGTCAACCTCAAATACCTCATATTCAGAAATCTGAGTTACAAGATACAGTCAAGATCAACCCCAAAGCGATTCTTTGTGGAGTTTTATTCATGAAAATATGTTCTTCATTACAATAAGCTTTGACATCCTTGTATTTGGTTGCAAATACTCCATGATCACATAATAAAATGCTTTAGAAGAATATAAGAAGAACACTTAACAACTCAGCCTTGTGCCCAACTCTGAGATTCAAGCATGAAACTATGAGAAGTGGTGTAGAAGAATATATATAAACACAAAAAAAATGGAGAAGATGGAGATTCATATCTTTTGATCTTCTTTTGTGCCCCTCTAACAATACTTATTCTTGCACCTCTTGATGAAGCCTCTCTTCTATTTTTAGGAAGAGATTTTTTAACTACCTGAGAAGTTACAGTTGTCTTCCTTTCTTGAAATTCTCATACAAGTTTCTTCTTGAAAAAATCCGTTTAATTAATGCCTCATTAATTCCTCATGAATGCATTCACATCATTAATACAAGTACATTGAAAGTAAACCACTAAGAGGACAAATATAATTTAATTTTATGGAAGTAAAAACCAACATTTTATCCATGTAAACCACTTCTTATGTTCTCTTCATCGTCTCATATTTCCAATATATAAAATTTTCCCAAATCCGTCACTCAGATCTCAATATATGAGCTCATGAAGTTGGGTTGTCACGCAAGCCCATAAAAAATGAAGTTGTCTGATATATTAAATTATGAGAAAAATGTATCAACTTTAAGCACTTGAAACCTATACCACCATATTCTATGCTGAAATATCTATCCAATTGTATAACGTTTGCGCGATTCTGACACCCAGAGCTCAAGTTATGGCCTCGGTAAGATCAACACTCAGCGACTCTCGATCAAAATTGATGAGAAAATATGGGCCCTTGGATGAATTTCGTGCTTCCCTTAATAAAATTCGACTTTTTGGTTTGAAATTCTATCCCACATGCATTGGGATATTATATTCTTTGAGATATATAAAACTAAGTGTTTGATATACTTAGCAAGAAACAAAAGAACAAAATTAACTATGGAGTTTGGAGGATTTTGACCCTTGGAAAATTGTTAAATATAATAATAATTTTGTATGCTTATTCAACCACCAATCTTCCCAGTCAACAATGATGAGTCACCCAACCAAATGTTTTCATGTGTCATCACTTGGTAGGCCAACAATATTCCCATGAGAATTTACTATATGTCATCCAATAAAATCATCCCATGTGTCACTTTTTGTATGCTTCCACGTGTCTCCATTAATTACTTGCCATGTGGAACCATCCATTAATTGTCATGTTGATGTATCTCATTGGTTAATAAAGTACCATGTGTCACTTGGATATGTTCCTCATAGAACTCAGGATAGGAGAAATATTATTAAAATAATATGGCAGGTTCGCGGGTTTACATGAATGCAGAGGTAGGTGAGGAAGTCACATGTGGTAACACATAGTAAGAAATGAGTGAAAAATCCTAAGTGTAGGTGAAGTGGAGAGGAGAGATAAATAGTAGTAATAAGAAGTTGTAAAATATTCTAATTCTTAAGAATCGGTTGGACATACTCATATAACACGAAATAAACGTCACCAACCCTCACCAATCTGTGAACCCACGGTAACTCATATATTTGAATAAGTGTTGGAGAAGTTACACAGTAAAGAGTAGTAAAAAGCGTTGGGTGCATTATGAAGGTGGTGGAATTCAAAGTGCTTTGTGAGGGTAGTGGAGATAGCACACACTCTTATTAAATATCACCAACCCGTGAACCATCAGTAAGCCATAGTAAATAAAACTAAGTCTGGAAAGTATGTATATAATGGGTCACGTGAAATATAGAAAATATGAAAAATGAAAATAAATATATGGGAAATAAAGGAATTCCATGAAATTTTGGAAAGGAAAAAGGGAAAAGGAAAGAAATGGAAAAAATGGGATAAAGAAATATGGAAAGGAAAATAAAAGAAAATGGAAATGGATGTGAACGTGGAAATGAATAAAGAAAAATGGAAGTAATGAGACAATGGGAAAAAAATATAGAATGAGAGAATGAATAGGGGTGAAGGGAAATGAGAGGAGAGAACATGTGACTTAGAACATTTTTCATATTTCTTCTTGTAACACCTCCATTATACTTTTGGACAGAAGTATGCATATCTTGGTCATGGAGAATCTGATTTTGATTTTGCGAAATGCATGGAGAAGATGATACCGAGGGCTTTGCAATGAACATATAATAGTTCAAAAATATTCATCTTCCAATATCTTTTTTTTTTATTATTCCAAGAGAGAGAATATATAGGTGACCAAATTTTGGTCAACAATGGCCTGCTACTCTTTTTTGTAAAATAAGAAGTATCTCGATGGCGAAGACAATGATGACGACGATAATGATGATGATAATGATTATGGTGATGATGATGATAATGACGAAAACGAAGATGACGATGACAATGATGATGATGGCGACGACGACAATGACGATAATGATGATGATGAAAATGATTATGGTGATGACGATGATGATCATAATGACGATGACGACAATGATGATGATGTTGATGACGATGACAATGATGATGATGAAAACGATTATGGTGATGACAATGAAAATGGCGATGATGATCATAATGACAATGACGATGATGATAATGATGACGATGGTGACGATGACTATGACTACGATGATGATGATGACAATGATTATGGTGATGACAATGACGATGACGATGATGATGACGACGACGAAGTCAATGATGATGATGAAAACAATTATGGTGATGACAATGATGATGATGATGATGATGATGATGATGATGATTATGATGAAGACAAAAATGATGACGACGACAACAACGATGAAGATAATGTTGATTATGGTGACAATGGCAATGACGACGATGAAAAATACACTAGTCTTGTATAGTCCCTTTATCAGTCCATCTACATTTATTTTGTCCTCAGTTATATCATCCTCATACATACACATCCTATGTTGTTCCAATATTCACAATGGCTAGGGATCATATAAAAACCATATGAATTAACCAAAATCCAAAATAAAATAAAACCAAAACTACAATATGTGAAATGGATATACAAGCCAAATAAATTTCTACCATATATAGTGGTCAAGGACTAGGCCAAATCAATAGAAGAGAAATGTAATAAAAAGGTCGATGAGGAGGATGTGGTTATTGGTATGACAAACTAGTGATCTAGATCAACCAACAATTAATATTAGTTCCAGATTTATTGGATGACGACAACGATGACGACGATGATGATGACAATGATGATGATGATGATAATGACGATGATGATGACAATGATGATGATGGCGATGACGACGACGTCGATGATGATGATGATGATGATGAAAACTATTATGGTGATGACAATGATGATGCTTATGATGAAAACGATGATGATGATGACACTGATGTGATGATGATGATGATGATGAAAATGATGATTACGGTGAAGATGACAATGATGATGACAACAACAAAAATGATGAAGATAATGTTGATTATGGTGACAATGACAATGACGACGATGACAAATACACTAGTTCTTTATAGTCCCATTATGAGTCCATCTACATTGATTTTGTCCTCATCTATATCATCCTCATTGAGTGTTATTCCATACACATCCTATGCTCTTCCACCATTCACAATGGCTAGGGATGATATAAAAACCATCCTAATTAACCAAAATCCAAAATAAAATAAAACCAAAAATATAGTATGGGAAATGAATATAAGAGCCAAATACATTTATACCATATATAGTGGTCAAGGACTAGGCCAAACCAATAGAAGAGAAAGGTAATAAAAAGGTCGATGAGGAGGATGTGGTTATTGGTATGAAAAACTAGTGATATAGATCAACTAACATTTAATATTAGCTCCATATTTATTGGACGATGATGATGATGATGACAATGACAATGATAACGATGATGAGGATGATGATGACAATGATGACGATGGAAAAGACGACGACGACGATGATGATGATGAAAATGATTATGGTGATGACAATGATGATGACGATGATGATGATAATGACGATGATATTGACAATGATGACGATGACGATGACAATGACAATGATTATGGTGATGAAAATGATGATGATGACAATGATGCGATGATGATGACAATGAAAATGATTATTACGATGAAGACAACAATGACGATGATGACGACAACAATGATGAAGATAATGTTGATTATGGTGACAATGACAATGACGATGATGAAAAATACATTATTCATTTATAGTCCCTTTATGGGACCATATACATTTCTTTTATCCTCGAATATATCATCCTCATTGAGTATTAGTACATACACATCCTAGTTTTTTCTACCATTCACAATTTCTAGGGATCATATAAAAACGATCCTAATTCACCAAAATCCAAAATAAAATAAAACCAAAAATACAATATGTGAAATGGATATAAGGGACAAATAAATTTATACCATATATAGTGGTCAAGGACTAGGCCAAACCAATAGAAGAGAAAGGTAATAAAAAGGTCAATGAGGAGGATGTGGTTATTGGTATGAAAAACCAATGATATAGATCAACCAACAGTTAATATTAGTTCTAGATTTATTAGACAACAATGACGACGACGATGATGATGATGACGATGACAATGATGACAAGGATGATGATGAAAATGATGACTATGGTGACGACGACGATCATGATGATGAAAATGACTATGGTGATGACAATGATGATGACGATGATGTTGATAATGACGATGATGATGAAAATGATGACAAAATCGATGATGATGATGATGACAATGATTGTGGTGATGACAATGATGATGATGATGAAAATGATGATGATGATGCAATGATGATTATGATGATGATGATGATAATGATGATTACGATGAAGACGACAATGATGATGACAACAACAACAACGATGGAGATAGTTTTGATTATGGTGACAATAACAATGATGATGATGAAAAATAAACTAGCCCTTTATAGTCCCTTTATGAGTCCATCTACATTTATTTTTTCCTCATCTATATTATCCTCATCGAGTGTTAGTACATACACATCCTATGTTGTTCCACCATTCACAATGGCTAGGTATCATATAAAAACCATCCTAATTAACCAAAATCCAAAATAAAAGAAAACCAAAAATACAATATGTTAAATGATGATGATGATGATGATGATGATGACGATGACGACAATGATGATGACACTGATAACGATGGCGACAAAAACGACGATGATGATGATGATGAAAATGATTATGGTGATGACAATGACGATGAGGATGATGAGGATGATGATGATGATGATGATGATGATAATGATGACGAAAAGTTTAATCCATTTTTTAGGGTATAAAATGTGCCATCACTTAAGATTCATGGAAAAACACCTGGCAGTTGTGAAAAGATCTTATCATTTCCATATTTTCAGGCAGATAAGATCTTATTTTCAAGCATATTTTTATGGTGTTGATTAAAAAATGAATGAAAAGAGGGATTTTCATCACAACTATGAATATCCTTAAGGCATGTGAATAGTCTATCCATGTCAAATTTCAGTACATACAAAAACTGTTTGTGAAAATTTCAACGTTGGCCCCAATATTCTTGACAGGTCACTAACCTTAGCCATGACGATGGGTATATTGTTCAAATTTCCATGCATTAAATCAATCTAAGAAAGTTCAAACGGTGTTAAAGAAATGACAAACATGTTGATTGAGTCTTCGTTGATGCAATACTATGACAACAATGATGACATTTACAATCACGATGTTATAAAGATGAATGAGTTTCTCTTGGTTTTGAGAATAATTTATCGTCTAATGAACAAGGCCAACCACATGAAGTTGGAAGATCATATGGCCCCTACCCTCCCCCTCGCATGACTCTCAATTCCCCAATACCCAATCTACAAAATAGAAAATAATCGAAAGCAACATAGTAAGATTCATGCATAGAAACTACCAAAACAAAAATTAATGAAGGCAAAAGAAATTTTGTGTTTGTAAATGATATTTTTGATTTATCACGTACTCTAGTATATTAGCGACTATTTTCAGGTTTCACATAATAATTAATCAACATGTAACATAGGATATAAAAACGTCACATAAAACTTAAAAACATGTAATTAACCCATGACATAAGTAAATTATTTTAAGAGAATAATTCATACAAATTAAAATATATAGTCACGTACCTGATCCAACTTAACATCTTTATCATCCTTATTTTATATCTTCTTCTTCATCGAGCTTGACATCTGTATCATCGTCCGGTTCATAAATGGTGTTGAAAGAATTGATGATATCATCATCATCATCAATTTCATTTTCGAGCATATTTTCATCGACGTCATCATCAAGAACTGCATTGTCTCCTATGTCCGAATCAAGATCTTCCTCATCTTCTTCGTCAGTGGACCCTGCATGATCTTCCAGCTCTGTCTGATTTGGTGAATCACTTTTTTCTTCAATATCATCTTCTTCATGTACATGAGTATACTTAAATACCCTTCCTCTTGGATCATATCTAACAACAAATGACCAATCCCTCTCACCTAGAACATTTGAGTAAAAGAATTGTTCACATTGGCTTGGAAAAACATAGTGATCATGTCCAATTTCAAACACTGTTGTTTTAATCATCAAAAATCTGTTGGCATATTGAATAATAGTTATTTCCTCATCGCATTCCTGCATTCACAAACTATACCATTTGATGTCGAACAAAACTAATTTGAATGAATTAAAGTCACAATCAAGTATATCATTCAAATACCCATAGTATTTGTTTGTGTATTCTCAGGGATGTATGTCACTCCTAGAGGAAACATTAGTGACCTAGAATACTGCAGTTATCCCACTATCAAAAATTTTCCTAGTTTGATCCAACTGTTTGATGCAAAATTTACAACCATTGCACCACATAGCCTTGTGGTGTTTCAACTGCAATATGCAAGATATGTAAAAAATGCATTGTCAAATAATAAATTAACATATTTATATAACTTGGAAAGTATATAAAAAAGACAGTACACATGTAGTCACATCAGTATAATATAAAATAACTCAATAAAATGGGTGAATTGTATTGCCTTTCCATCTTTCATACCATATGCTAAATCAGTTTCCCTTTGCGCAACATTGGCATCTCCGTTACGACGAGCTTCTCTAACCAATTCAGACATTCATTTCCATGATAACGTACCGCCATGACGTTGTTTACATATTTCAATCTGTACATTCATCCAGTCAAGATTGTTTGCAATGTATAAATGCATTGCATCCCAATCTTGAGAAACTGAATCAAAAAATAAGAATTCACCAATATTAAATATTAGTTATAACCATGGTAAATATTAATAATTGATGAAATAATAGATATTAATATATCAATGAGTATGATCATATAAACAAAAAATGAAAATTTAAATGTATTAATATAAATATCCACAATTATTAATATATTACCTCTCATTTTTTCATTCTACCTGTTGTAACAAATATTGAAATTTTGGCTTTCAGTCACTTAGGAGAATGAATGGAAGCATTGGCAGTGGAACGACTGCATACATCGAGCACTAAACCACATGGATAAAAAGATTACGAGTCCTGGTCTTTTTCTGTCGAGGATTTGGCTGACGTAGATAACTTAACAACTACAACTCCGATCCCCGAATTCACTAAAGTATTAAAGGATAAGCCGGGTTAAACAAAGATTAATAAAGATTAACGTTAATAAATCTCATCGCAATTTCGTGATTCGGGATTTCTCGCGTCAAGTATTATTGAAGTCCCGACACTTAAATACACGAAAGGTTAAAGATTAATTTCTAATCGTGATTAATTAAGAGATTAAAAAAAATGATTATCGTCTAATTAATCCCATCATGATTTCGCGATTCAGGATTCCTTGCATGTCATAACTCTTGAGGACATGATACCCGAAACCCGAAACCCGAAGGCCCGAAAGAGTGCAATGTAAAAGGCAAAATCTATTTAGGGTATTTTTCTAACATGAAGATTTTATTAACCACTGCTTTGTTTACCCAAATCTCGAAAACCCGAAATCGGGACTCCAGTGATATGCAAAATGACTTAAGAAAAACACAATTTTCTCAGCCGTGGAGAGGTCATTTTTCGCGTTCAAATAATCGATCGACATCTACAAATCCTAAGTTGTCCAGTGGTGTCTTCAGAATTTCATTTTGAGCTTGGTAAGGCAGTCAAAAGTCCCCCACAAGATGAGGTTTGTTTTCAGAAATATGGCATTTTTACTATGCTGAGTCATCATTTTCAAATGAGGATTTTGAGCGAATGGAGTATCATTTTGAGAAACTGTTGGATAATTTTGTGCCTAACACATCAGAGATCATTATCCTCTTTCATTTTTCCTACAGGTGTCACAGATTGGAATATTCAAAATCATCTCCGAGCCCTAATTTTCAGATTTCATATTTTCCTGTTTTGACACATGTTTGTTAAATGCAGATTTGGGAAACATGAAAAGGGGTCTCAGGGAACTGAGAGAGGTTTTTTCTTAGAATAAATAGATGCACAAAAGACTCTTTCAATTTATACACAGTTGTCTCTATTTGAGAGATACAGAGCCATAACCACAGCCCTAGTTTTCGGCAGTTTAGCCCATTTTCTATGGCAAAAAGTTTCAAGAATTGGTTGTAACTGTTGTTATCTTTTAGATTAGAGAGGATTTTGACCTCAATATATATATGAGGCATATTTGTAAAAGGTATAGGGGAGAGGAGTAGTACTCCTAGGTTGTAGGACTTGTTTTCATGTTTAATAAAAGAGTGTAGAGTATTTTCGATCTATATTAGAGATTCTTGTGATTTTGTTTGCAGACAATGTCTTATTGCTTCGTTTTCACATCATTTCACTTGGTTTTATTTCCATTTTGTTCCCGATTTGTAACCGTGTTTGTAATGGAATCATCCATTTGTTAGATGCTCTATTGCTGAACAGGTTATAGGTTGTTTCTTGCAGATACATGAAGGTTCAAAATTCATCCTTGCTAGATGCTTTGTCCCAACTATATCTTTCCACTGATTTATGCTTGGAATTCACTCATTGCTAAGTGCTCCTTGCATTTTGATATGTTTTCCCTTTATTCTGGCGCCATACTTTTTATAAATCCTTCCCTCTGTAATCAGCTTCTATCTCGCCTCTGCTCCGTGGATTTCCATTGTCGAAACACTCTTATTACTTACTTGATCATTTGAATCCATGCCCAATGGATTACTTTATGGTCCAACCCATCAACCCTAAAAACCAAAAACTTTCTGTTACCCACAGATCCACCCACTGTTAAGCTTATTGAATATCCTATTGTGACATATTTTCGAGAGATCCCTCTCGGGTTGGAAAGGGGAGTTTCCAATCAAAAGTGGTTCAAGGTTATCTCAGAATTTACTTGCATGCAACCCAAGTCAAGTCCGAGTGACAAAATTTATTTCATTTAAAATGTTCTAAGGCTTGGCTCTATTACAGCCTAGAACCAACTCTTGCGACAACATTTTCTGGCATCGTTGTCGGGGACGGAGGAAAGAAGTTATCTTCCCTGGGATACTATAAAAAGTTCAGATCTATTTCTTGATGGTGAACAAGGGATAGGCATTCAATTGGCTGTGATCATTCACCTGACGACTCCTTGGTTTGAAGACTCTACATGATTCACTGGCAACTCCACTGGTCTCAAAATTTTGAATTCGTTTGCCGCTCGGATTGCTGCAAGGTTTGCTCCTCTAGACTTTGCAAATGTTTATGGTTTTCCAAACACTATTCCAGACATTAAAGTTTGGGAATATGTCCTTCCTAAATTTGGAGAAAATGCGGACGACAATCCCACCCAACACTTGTTTGAATTCCACAAGCTCGTGGATGAATTAAATATACATCATGAAGATGTCCTCATGAAACTATTTATGTTTTCGTTGGAAAGAGATGCTAGACTCTGGTATAAATCTTTACATCATTCCAGTATTCCTTCATTGAAATATTTTCACATACTTTTTCATCAGCATTGTAAAAAAATCTATTCAGCTGAAATACTTTTTAAAGATTGTTGTAATATACAATTTATAAGACAAACAGATCAAACACATCTTCTTGAAGAGGATGAAGGAATATAAAAAATTTCTCAAGTCGATGAAAATAATCAGTATGAAGAAGAGTTGGCTGAAAAAAAAGTAGGATATGATAGCTCTTGTGATCGAATTCAAGAAGAGGATATTCAACATCATGGTCAACATGCAGAAGAGAAAGAAAACAATAGTTTCTTGATTCGGAAATTGCATAGACCACCTCCTCCTTTAACAGAAGAAGAGATAGATCTGCTCCTGAACAGTCATGTTGCAACCCCTACTTGCATAGATCTGCAAGATTCACATAGTCCTGAAAATGTGAGTGAAACTTATTCTATTACTGAAAATGAAAATCTAAATTTAAATCAGGACAACCATGGAACTTTAGAGGAAGTTAGTAAACCAATTTATGATGATGATTTTCGGCCAGAGGATCATCTTGTAGACACTGTTTTGTTTCATGAAGAAGATAGGGTTGTCATGTTTAATAACCTTGAAGAATGTTTGTTGTTCAAAGATACTTTAGACTATGATTTGGAGGAGTGTGGATCTGAGATAGATAGCTTCACGATTGATATTCCTAGCATTTTTCTAACTGGTGACACTCATGAGTTATCTGATGAACCTATTTATGATGAATATCCAGAAGAACAAGAAGAGTAGATTTATTTTTCATCACACATGAAAATTTACAACAATCCTCCTTTGTTTGATGAATGTTGTGAAAGTGTTTCTGAAGATGATGAGCAAAACTCCAGTCATATGAAAAACGACTTAAGGAAAACAAAATTTTCTCAGCCGTGGAGAGGCCGTTTTTCGCGTTCGAATACATCTACAAATCCTAAGATGTCCATTGGTTTCTTCAGAATTTCATTTTGAGCTTGGTAAGGCAGTCAAAAGTCCCCCACAAGATGAGGTTCATTTTCATAAATATGGCATTTTTACTATGCTGAGTCATCATTTTCAAATGAGGATTCTGAGCAACTGGAGTATCATTTTGTGAAACGGTTGGTAAATTTTGTGTCTAACACATCATAGATCATTAGCCTCTTTCAGTTTTCCTACAAGTGTCACAAATTGGGATAATCAAATCCATCTCCGAGCCCTAATTTTAGATTTCATATTTTCCTGTTTTGACACATGTTTGTTAAATGCAGATTTGGGAAAAATGAAAAGGTGTCTCGTGGAATTGAGAGAGGTTGTTTCTCATAATAAAAATATGCACAAAATCTTGTTTTATTTTATACACATCTGTCTCTATTCAAGAGATACAGAACCATAATCACAGCCCTAGTTTTCGGTAGTTTGGTCCATTTTCTATGGAAAAAAGTTTCAAGAATTGGTTGTAACTGTTTTTATCTTTTAGATTAGAGAGGATTTCGACCTCAATATATATATAAGTCATATTTGTAAAAGGTGGAGGGGAGAGGAGTAGTACTCATGGGTTGTAGTAGTTGTTTTCATGTTTAATAAAAGAGTGCAGAGTATTTTCGATCTATATCAAAGATTCTTGTGATTTTGTTTGCAGAGAATGTCTTATTGCTTTGTTTTCACATCATTTCACTTGGTTTTATTTCCATTTGCTTCCCAATTTGTAACTATGTTTTTAATGGAATTCATCTGTTTGTTAGATGCTCTGTTGCTGGACAGGTTATAGGTTGTTTCTTGCAGAGATATGAAGGTTCATAATTCATCCTTGCTATATGCTCTGTCCCAACTATCTATTTCCACTAATTTATGCTTGGAATTCACTCATTGCTAAGTGCTCCTTACATTTTGATATGTTTTCTCTTTATTCTGCCGCCATACATTTTATAAATCCTTCCCTCTGTAATTAGCTTTTATCTCGCCTCGCTCCATGGATTTCCATTGCCGAAACACTCTGATTACTTTCTTGATCATTTGACTCCATGCCCAATGGATTACTTTCTGGTCCAACCCATCAACCCTAAAAACCCAAAACTTTATGTTACCCACAGATCTGTCCATTGTTAAGCTTATTGAATATCCTATTGTGACATATTTTCGAGAGATCCCTCTAGGGTTGGAAAGGGAAGTTTCCAATCAAAAGTGGTTCGAGGTTATCTCAGAATTTACTTGCATGCAACCCAAGTCAAGTCCAAGTGACAAAATTTATTTCATTTAAAATGTGTTAAGGCTTGGCTCTATTACAGCCTAGAACCAACTCTTGCGACAACACTACCTTTCCCCAACAAGTGCTCCTCAACTTCAATTTTTTTTATGGAGTTCACATCCCAAATGTGATCCACTGCATGCATAGTTGGCACTGCTAATTTAGGAAGATACTGACTAATATACACCATGAATTGATATACCATATATACCTCCACCATAGAACCCTCAAGACACGCTCTTTGTCTAACCAAAGCCTTCAATGATTTCAAGTGCCTCTTCACCATCCACATTGACCTTGTGTGTACAAGTCCATGCATTTCAATCTCCTAAACGTGGTGTATGAGGTAGTTTTCTTGTGCATTGAAAAATATTGGAGGTATATACTTTTGCGTTTCACACATTAGCCTAGGAATTTATCTCTTCCAATACTTTATATCATCTTCATGTATTTATTTCAATTACAACCATCTACATGAGATCATGACACAAAAAAATAGCATGTTTCAATATAACATAATATATATTACATTACAAGTAAAACACATGTCATTAAGTACAACAACAAATTGAAAGAAAATTTTTCATATAGATCAAAACTACTTACCTCATGTATTTTCCAATATCATTTATAACTTGTTTGACTTTGTTGTCAAATTTGTTTGGGAGAGATAGCGGTAGAACATATGGTAACAAAAAAAATGAATCGTTATTTGTTTCGACCAAAGTAGACAAAAAAAATAAAAAAATATTAAAAGATGTATAAGGCCAATATATAAATATGTATACCAAAATTATTACCTTAATGAAGGTATGCCAATCTTGTGGTTTTACCCCACCAAATTCACCTTTCTTCGTTAAGATATTATTTATGTTTGAAGCAAAACTTGTGGGAAATTTAATTCTTTGAATGAACTCTTTTAAATCATTGTTTTGTTGCTATGTTAATGACCATGGAAGGTTATTTTGGTCACCATCGTTATTTTATCAGATCACACTTCACATTGCATCATTGGCTTCCTGAATGTCAGTACAAATTTTGACAATATTTTCTTTATCGCTCCTACCATCTATGATTTGTCGTAGTGTTTTTGTCACATTCTTCCCGATATGAATTGTATCAAAAAAATGGGCTATTTTTAGCTCCTTATACTAGGGAAACTTCATGAATTGAGTGGGATAACATTTCATTTCTCGTAGAAACCCATTATTAATACCTTCATGAAGCATAAAAGAAATCGCAACAATAATTATCAAATACAATAAAATAAATTCAACGATTAAAATAAAAATTAAAAGCTGACTAGACGACGCCCATGCGAGAGGTTGTTGTGACAAAACAACGACTGAGAATACTCGGGCATCAACATGCAGAAGATTAGGCGGAAGAACGAGGATATGTGTTAACATTAGGCTCCATGGGGGATAAATTCCTCCCCGCGAGGCTCTAAGAACTCTTTTTGCAGTTTCAGTGCCTTAGTATTGGGCTATGGAGTCATGCTCAAAAACATCCTGATGAGAAATCCATGATGACCCACACACTATTCTACTTACAGACATAAAAAAAACACACTTGCTCCTAATAGAGCTTATTTATGTACAAAAACCTAAGCTAACTGATTTTTACAAAGCACTAGGTGAAAGCAAACTTCCACCATAGCCACCCAGACTGTCTAGTAATATGATCCTTTTCTTTACTGTGGATAATCCACAAAAGGCTAAGGAAGTATCACACAAAAACGATGAAATGGCTTGGAACACTGACTATACCCCCAAATTATGATAAGTTGAATAAATATGCAGGCTCCAATGCTTTTGGAAAACACGGCTCCATTTATAATCCCACGGGGTCACAAAATTTATAATTAGGGGATCTCAACTGGTAAGAAATTAAATCATGTCCTTTTTTGCGGCTCTGTCATCATGTGATGTTCTCAGAGTGCATAGGTGGGTGGAGAACTGATGTTAAGGTTATGGGAGAGCTCAAGGATTTCATGATCAGATTAGCTTTTGACCCCAGAGTTCATCAAGTAATTGATATTGGCGTAGTACATATTCTAGAATCTTATGATTTGTTGTTGAACAAGGACTGGTCTGCAAAACTACAAGGATACTTCTCCTCTGAATCGTCACACCTATGGCTGCAATACTAAATATGGACAAACCAGATAAGAGTAGACAATCAATCCCACATGAAACACATCGTAATAGAGCTCGAAGGTAAGAATGAACTGATCAATTTTTCTCACAAAACTTTGGGGAATTGTTTTTTGGAAGCTAACCATGGTTATGATGTAGCACAACCATATTCATTTCAAACAAATGAACAGTTTGAACTCCTTGATTACACCTGGACCAGTGAAAGTGACTGTAAAATAGTAGAAATATATCATTTTTTTTTTACTAACTCAATTGTAGGGACTGATATTTGGACCTTGTTTTTTGATGGCTCTAGATCTCAAGAAGGAGCTAGGGTAGGTTGCATATTGATAGACCATAAAAAGCACAAAACTCTGATATCCTACCACCTAGAATTTAAATGCACCAATAATACGGTTGAATACAAGACTTTGGTTCAAGCTTTGAAAAAGGACATTGAACTCAAGGTACGAAGCCTAAGGGTTTTTGGTGTTTCATAAATTAATGTGAGACAAGTAAAAAACTCCATACACTGCCTATCTCCTCACCTTAAGAGCTATCGACAAAAGGTATGGAATCTTATAAATTATTCGATGCTTTTAACATCACTTCTATCCCTTATTCTTATAATGTTGTATTTGACACTTTAGCTAATGTAGCATCTAGATTCACCCCTTTGAATAATGGTTTCACTGTCGAATTTCTTTTCAGGCCTTCGTTACTTGACAACATAACAAACTGGAGAGTGTTGAATGATGATCCTCAATTGATATACTTCTTCACCAATGCATACATATTCCAATACTTTGTGATAGATGATGATATGCAGAATTACTGGAATGAAACAAACAATATCAAGAGTAATTGCATCCCAAGGAATGTATTGACTCTTGAAAATATTTTTGACTTACAATCCGGATTTAGAGAAGTGATGAATCCCAAGACATACAACTCCACTATGATGCATTCCTTGGTGAACCTAGGCACTCAGAAACATCCAAATTTCATCAACTTAGGCACTTGTTGTTTAGAGGATGGGAGGCACACTTTCACACAATTGTTCAAAAAGTATCGGGATCTGTTTACATGGACTTATGAAGACCTCAAAAAAATATGACACCCCTATCATACAACACATTATTCCCATAAAATATGGTGTCAAAACCTTTTAGAAAAAACTCAAAAAATTACATCCTACCCTTGAACCTATGATCCAAAAGGCGTTGAATAAGTTGCTAGATGTCGGAATTATCTTTAAAGTTCAACATTCAACATGGGTACCCGATATGGTACTAGTAAGGAAGAAATATGGGGTAATTAGATTTTGTGTAGACTTTGGAAATATGAATCGAACTTCTGAAAAAGACAATTACCTCATTACCCCCTTGGTACAAGTACTCCAACTCATCTCCGATTCGCATATGTTTTCTCTGTTAGACGAGTTTTCTGGATATAATCAGGTTCTTTTTGTAGAACTCAATTAATTAAAGACCACTTTCAGAACTAAGTGGGGGACATTCGTGTATCATCAAATTCTCTTTGGTTTGATTAATGCGGTAGAGAATTTCCAAAGGGAAATGGGCATATCTTTCAAAGGTATAATTGGCCAAAGTGTGGTGATCTATCTCAATGATGTCACGATGTATTCTAAGAGAAAAATTGATCACTTGCACCATCTAAAACATATTTTTGAAAGATGTAGAAAGTACGGAATATATCTAAACCCGAAGAAGAGTGTCTTTGTTGTTTCAGAAGCTAAATTGTTAGGTCATATCATCTCTAAATATGGAATATTTGTTGATCCAAAACATACTAAATCTATCATGCATATCTCATTTCCAAGCAACAAGAAATTAATGCAATCATTTTTTGGAAAGATCAATTTCGTGCCGAGATAGTATCTAATTTTGCAGAAATAGTTAAACCTCTCCAATAGATGATCAAGAAATATGCACAGTTCAAGTGGAAATCCATCAAGAAATAATATTTTGAAAAGGTCAAAGTTTCCATAGAATTATCCCCTACACTGCAAAGTTGAGACTTCTCCAAATATTTATTGTTGTATACATTTTCCTATGATCATTCTCTTGCAGCAGTGCTCACTCGAAAAGATCAACAAGGGAAGGAATGCCCCATAGAATTCATGAGCAGAGGTCTCCAAGGTGTTGAACTAAACTATCTATCCATGGAAAAACAAGTATTTTAAGTATTTTTTGTTCACAAATCCATCAAGCAATTCAAAACATACATCTTAAAGAACCACACTAATGTATTCATTTCTCACCCAGTTGTAAGATCTCTGTTTGTTAAGAAAGTGATATGAAAATACCAAATGAGTTTTGATACCAACTTGATCCTTAAATATAAACAAACTATGATACTAATCCAACCCAAAGAATCCTTAGATCTCAATACACATACACATCCAACTAAATTCGGGAAATTGAAGATCGCTTAACTATTTGCAAAATATCATGTGAATGTCTTACTTATCCATAAAATTCATTAATATTGATGAATAAATTGAAATGTAAATGAGATGACACAGCAGAAAATAAAATAACTCAAATACATATGTAAATGGCATACATCACTGCATCTTCAAAGTCCCTTTAAATATCATGATTTTTCGCCATCATCTCAAAAATCCAAACTTACATTACAATATGTCTTATAAAAACATAATTTGAAGACACTCTGAAAATATGTTGCTCAAATGCATAAATAGAGTACAATGTTAAATTCCTTGCAAAAAGTTGTGCAAAATCGATATAAAATACTCGAAATTCCATCAAGGTGACCCCTGACACACTTTACGATGTATCATTGTACCCTTTATACTCTTGGCATGCTTTACACGACTAAATATACATAGAAATGTGTGTATAAATCCTTCGAATGTGTGCCTACAACCTTGGGGTGTGCACCATTAAATAGGTGTGGGCCCCTAGCCAATTTCCGCAACTTTAGGGTAGGCTTAATTATAAGTTGGTACATAGTTATAAGTAACCAAGAGTAATGGAATGTTGGTTAGTGAAGTTTTTTTAGGTCATGCTAAAGTTCACAGGTAGGGGGTTCCATTCCCACCGACCGCCATATTTTTTGGCATTTTGTTGATATATATGATATATTTTTAATATATACAACATCTAGTTTTAACAAACAAAACTTCCCGCAAATTATTTGAAACCATATGTTGTTATAACAATATAATGTATGGTTATTTAAACTCCCACTGAAACATGTGTTGATCTCCTCATCGTGGATAGGTTTTGGTCACATTCCATAACATATAACCTTAAGCTAGGGGTTGAGGGCTAGGCGCTCGACCCCTTTTAAAACCCAAATGGAACTATATGGTGGCGTGTTGGTAGTGAAGTTTTGTTAAGGCTTGGAGGCTATGGAGGTCATGGGGTTGAACCCTGTTGACTCCAAAAACTTTACACCACCTTAACCAACATTAGCCAATGACAAGCTTCCATGTGGCAGCTTCTCATTGATTGTTCAAATGTGACTTGTCAACACTTGATTGGACCACCTATCTGCCACTTGTCAACCTGCCATTCATACACTTGTGTTGTACCTTTCCCAATAAAATTCCAATTAGGTGTCACATCATCATTCGACATGTCACCCTCTGGTGGTGCCATGTGGCACCTGCATTTTGTTTGGTTTGACCAAACATTGACTGCTCATAACTTGTTCATACGCGATCTGTTTGAAGTGTTGTTTACATCGTTGGAAATATAACAATGATCTCTATGCAATAATATCATTTTTACAAAAAATTTATACAGTCTAATTTTGAGCTTTTATGGATCCCTTGGTACCTTTGTGGGTGTTTTAGTTCCTTCTGGACCTCTATGAGAATTCCTTAGATACTCCTGGATCAGAAAGAGTTGGGAGAGCGATGAGGAAAATGGATGAATTCCTTACAAGAATACGACATCGAATTTAAACCCTCAAATACCATCAAAGGTCAAGGCCTCTGCAAACTAGTGAATAAATCCATGGACTTGGAAAATCAATCAAAAGAGGGTTGGAAAGAAGAACCATATCTATATGAAGAGAAGCCCTATTATGTACGAACACTTGAAAATTCCTAGTACAATGATCTCAAGCTATATTTGAAATATGAAACCTCTCTGGTGAACCTTAACGCTAGATAGAAAAGAGATCTGAGGTTGAAATCTACACAATATCAATTGGTAAGTAGCATACTTTTCAGAAGAAATTATGGTGGTGTTCTCCTCATATGTCTATATAAACAAGACGTTGATAAATTCCTCAACGAGCTTCACAATGGACCAAATGGAGGGCATTGATAGAAGAGACTACAACACACAAGATTTTGAGAGAAGGATACTATTATCCAATGGTATTTAAAGACATGCATGCCTATGTCTAGAGCTATGATATCTGTCAAAAATATACCAAAAGGGAGAATAGATATGTTGTTCCTCTCCAACCTGTAGTTGTTGAAGAACCATTTGAATAGTGGGGTTTAGACATCATCAGAGAAATAAACCCTCAATTGTCCAAACAACATAGGTACATCCTCACTGCCATTTATTATTTCACATGGTGGAAAAACTCATGTCGCTTTAAAAGGTAAATGAAGAAGCGGTAATCATGTTTTTGGAACAACACATCATAGCTAGGTTTGGAGTACCCACTACCCTTGTTTTTTAAAATTTTATGTATTTCTCATATTTGAACCTAACATAGTTTTCTTTAGATAAAGGAATTATTCTAATATATGCAGCTAACTATTACCCCCAAGTAAATTTCCTAGTTGAGTCCACTAACAAAAACTTAATACGTATCTTGAAGTGAACTATAGTATATCAACGGAGAAACTGGCACAATTCCCTACCTAACACTCTCTGGGAAGACAAGGTCACTCCAAAAGCCTTCATCATAACCTCTCCATGCTTTCTTGTTTATGGGAAAGAGGCCATCCTTCCCGCTAATATTTTCTTGCCTTCCCTCCAACTTACCCAATAGTCATGTTGGAGAAGCTTCCCTGACATCCAAAAAAGAATAAACACTTTTATCAAACTAGAAGAAGATAGAGCCAAAGCCAAGACAAAGTTTCATGCTCACTAGAAAACTATAAAATGGTGGTTCAATAAGAAATTTGCTAGTGAAAATTATTTTTATATTGGTGACCCGGTTCTAAAATTCAACAAGCCACATGAAGACAAAGGGAAACACTCCAAATTTAAACAACTATGGCTAGCTCCTTTCAAAATCAAGGAAAATATTAGGCTAGGAACATATATATTACATAACCTAAAAGGGTATGTGGATCTCCTTCATGTCAATGACCAAGTTCTTAAACAATACTTTAGCTAGTCTTTCTAGGAAACTCCCCTATACTTAAATAAAAGGATTCAAACCTTTCTTCTTTCCTGATATTTTAGTTTTCTTCCTCTTTGATTTTGTGTGTTTTATTTCCTATTATTACTTATTTTTCTTTCATGCTTTCTATTTTGGCTAGAATTATCTCTATCAAGGCCTTTGCTTACTCAGATTTCTTCGAAACCTTGGTGTCACTAATTTTGACCTTAATCATAATTATGGCATATTGGAACCTAAAAGTATGAAATTTTGCATTTGATTTATGGACATGACACTTTTTCTGTGGACTCAAAGATCATCACTATGCATATCTCAAGGTTGGAATTCACAGATGAACATGATTTAAATGATGGATGAGCATTGTCATTCTTAGTCTTGGAAAGAATGAGAAAATGGTCATAGTTGAGTGCAGGCTCTAAACTTCGGATGAAATTAATAAGCTAACACTAACCCTAGAGAAGCATCTATCGTACTCTAGGAAGGATGCAGAGGAAGGTAGCCTTGTTGGAATATTGAGAGGGGGGATGAATCGATATGAGAACAATGAATACTTTTAATCACAATATAAAAACTCCAATAAATATCATAAGCATTCAATATATCTCAACACCATAATTCAATGCATAAACATAGTACACCAGTATTTTATGTGGAAACCCAATGCAGGAGAAAACCGTAGAATGTTTTTCTTATTTATCAAAGAGTACATTCATCGGAAGCACCAACATCCTATTTCTCCAGCTACAACTGGAAGGAGGCTCCAACCCCCTATTTATAGGCTACAACCTAAAGGAAGCTCCAACTCCCTAATTTACCAACTCCAATCGGAAAGAGGATACAACCCCCTTTCCTTGCTCCATCCAACCGGCCTGAAATATAAATATAGAGTACCAATCTGTCACTACCTTTGTCGTTGTAACGGATAACATGTTGTTGTTACTGTTTCTGATGCCTCTGTTGTTGCTACTGATATTGATATCTCATCAAGACTGCAACCACACATTCTTCATACCAGGATTCACAAGAGATTTCTCCAAATCAAATGATTATGAATCACTAAGACACGCATCTTCTTAATTTCATCAAAATACACACCCTAACACACACATGAAAACATACCTTCAACCTGTAGTTAACCTAAGTTTTAGATCCTTTATCTTCAATAATGTTTCCTCACAGGTTCGCGACCCTATACACTGCCTGCTCCCATATGTCTGCACTTTTCCTCACTACAGCTCATGGATGTTCGTTCTTTTCCTATTGAAACCCGTGGATTTACTCAAAGAAACTTTGTCTGTGAATTCTTCTTTATACACTCGACTCCTGCAAACTTGTTCCTTCACTGGACTTTATTGAATTCGACTCACTGCCTTAGATCTACCAATTCATATTCACATAAGTGATTTTCAATTCACTCTTCTCTATGTTTTAATGAGGATCTCATGCAAATGACATGCAACTTGTTAACTACTGATGTCATTTTTTAACTTATGTTTAAAGTTACTTTAACATGCAACTGACATGCATCTTGTTAACTTATGTTTACAACTCCTTTACCTTGACATGCAACTTTTTAACTTTTTTTATAGTTACTTTAACATGCAATTGACATGTATCTTGTTAACTTTTGTTTACAACTCCTTTACCTTGACATGAAACTTGTTAACTTCGTGTTCAAGGGTTGACATCAATGACAACTAATATTTCGACAGTTCAATGACAACCAATCTTTCAACAATTAATCTTTCAACAATCTTGAAATAAATAATCTTTCAATAATTAATATTTCAACAATCTCCCCCTTTGACATTGATGGAAACACTTAGACACAACACTTCTCATGCTCATGCTATCTCCCCCTATATTCATGCATCTTTGCTTCCTTTCCATGGCTATGTTTTTCTCTCCCCCTTTGATATCAATGGAAAAGGGTGACTTATCCTTGGGAATACTCCCCTTGTTTGTAAGCCTCTAATCTTTACTGATGTTTCTCTTCATGGTTCTTACTCGTGTAAATATATGATAAAAGCATTCAAGTATTTTCTAGATTATTGTTTCTCTCCCCCATCTTACTATGCCAACTCCCATGTAGATCATTATGGATCTGAAACTACTCCAAATATTTGTTGAAGATACTCAAATGTCTCCCTCAAAATAGGTTTGGTGAAGATATATGCAATCCATTATTTTTTCCCAACACACTTTACCTTGATGTTCTTCTCTATAACCAGTTCCCATAGAAAGTGAATATTGGTCATAATGTGTTTCATATTAGAATGCGTCATTGGATTCTTAGAGATACTTATAGCATTGGTATTATCACAGAATATCAGAATAGTCTCGTCATATTCCACATGTATGTCCTATAAAGTTTTCTTCATCTAGATAACCTATGTACAACATGTTGTTGTTGCAATATACTTTGCTTCTGTTGTGGACAATGATACTAAAGATTGTTTCTTGCTCAACCAGGATGCCAGAAAATCACTGAAATAGAAAGATGTTCCACTTGTACTTCTTCTATCATCAACACTTCATGCCCAATATGCATCTGTGTATGCAACTAGAGATAGATAATTCCCTTTTGGATACCATAATCCATAGTGTTTTGTTGCTTTGAGATATTTGAATATTCTGTTTATTTCCATAACATGTGTTTCCTTAGATGTTGCTTGAAATCTTGCAACCTATCCAACTTCTTGCATCACATCCAGTCTTGATGTTGTCACATAGACTAAACTTCCAATCATCGATCTGTAGAGTCTTTGATCTGCATCCTTGGATTGATCATCTTTGTTCAATTTTCAACTAGTTTGCATGGGAGTACTTACGGTCTTGCAATCTACCATTCCAAACTTCTTTAGCATTTATTTTATATAATTGTCCTGGGAGATCAAATACCTTTATCTTTATGACATATGCGTAGTCCCAAAAAGAAAGACAACTCACCAAGTAATAACATTTCCAATTCACTTTGCATGTTTGTAGCAAATTTCTTACTCATCCTGTCATCACCACTTCCAAAAATAATGTCATCAACATAAACATAAATTATTAATATAATACCTTGATTTACCTTTATGTATAGATTGTTGTATGTATTTTCTTTCATGAACCCTTATTGTTGTAGATACCTATCCAATCTTGAATACCAAGCTTTGGAGGCTTGTTTGAGTCCATACAATTCCTTCTTCAATCTACAAACATAATCTTCCTTTTCTGACAGTAGAAACCATTCTAGTTGTTGGATGTAGACTTCTTATAATTCTTCATTTAGGAAGATTGATTTTACATCCATCTTATATACTTTGATTTTCTTAGAACATGCATAAGACAAGATCGGTCTGATTGCTTCCATTTTGGAAACTAGGGCAAAATTTTCTTCAAAATCTATTCCTTCAACCTGAGCATATCCCTTGCATACTAACCTTGATTTATTCCTGGTTACCTGCCCATCCTCGTTCAACTTGTTTATGAATACCCATTTTGTTCCAATCACGTTCTTTTTCTTAGGCCTTGGAACAAGTTCCCATTTTTCATTCTTCTCTATCTGATCCAGTCCTTCTTCCATAGATTTGATCCAATGTTCATCTGTGTTGGATTCTTCAAATTTGTTGGGTTCAATTATGCACAACAATCATAGATTTCTTTGTTCTGGTGTTTGTAATTTTCTTCGGGTTTCAACTCCTACATTTTTATTCCCAATTATTTGTTCTGGTGGATGATTTTTCTCCACTCATCATCTAGGACTTTTGGGAGATATCTGAATATTTTTTTGATCATATTCATCTCGTTCTACTTTTGTATGTTCTTATTCTTATTTCAACTAAGCTTTTTCTTCCAATTCCTCTTCCCCTTCCTTCTCTATTGAGTATTTTCTTTCTTCTTTGGGTCCCAGTTTGAAACACTTGTATGTCTCTCTCTTTATTTAGTACCCAACAAATATTCCTTTGTCAACTCAATAGTCAAATTTTCTAATCTTGTCATCTTCTCTTTTGATATGGCATTACCTTTCAAATACTCTAAAATGCTTCACATTCGTCACTCTTCCTTTCCATAGCTTGTAGGGAGTCTTATCGCTATTACTTTTGAGCATTCCTTTGTTCAGGATATGAATTGTTGTATGTACTGCATGTGTGCCCAAAATATGTCACCCTACTTGGAATATTTTAACATGGTTCTGGCCATTTCTTATACCGTCATGTTCTTTTGTTCAATAAATTCATTTTGTTGAGGTGTCTTGGTTGTTGAGAATTGTCTTTTTATTCCATGTTCACCAAAAAAATCCATGAATTATTTTGATGTAAACTCTCCACCATTTTCTAATCTCAAACATTTGATTTTCAATTATTTCTTTGTTTCAACCATCTCTTTGTATATCTTGAAGTATTCAAATGCCTCTGAATTCCTTTTGAGAAAACAAACTGCAGTCATTCGTTTTTATTCATCAATTAGTAGCATGAAGTATTATTCACCATTTAATCCCTTTGTTCTTGTTGGTCCACATAGATCGGTATGTACAATCTCTAATGGTTTTTTTCGTTGATTACTCGTTTGATTTGAACTTGGTCATGGTGTATTTTCTTTGTAGACAATGCTTACATAGAGTATTTGTTGGCTTTGAAATTTTAGGCATTTCTTTCGCTACTTCATTTCTATTGATTTTGACAATATTTTCAAAGTTCATGTGACCCATTCTTTTGTGCCAGAGCCAACTTTCATTTCTCTTTCCCAAAAAACATCTTTCTTTTCCAATTTCATTCAAAACATATATGTTGTTCGGAGTCTTTATCATTGTCTCCACTAACTTGTCTGGTCCTTCTTTCCTAATTTCAAATTTCTCTAAGTCAAATTGAAGTGTGTGTCCTTGATCACACATTTTACTTACACTTAGTAGATTGTGTTTCATATCTTCGACGAATAGAACATTTTCTTCCATGACATTTTTGCTTCCAAGATTAATTGTGCCTCTACCTAAAGTTTTAGTTGAATGATTATTTCCAAATGAAACAGGTCCATCTCTTTCTTTCTTCAGAGTTAAAAATTTGTTCTTGTCACTTGTAATATGCTTTGAAAAAACACTTTCAACATACCAATCACTTTTCATGTGTTGGGATTGAAGAGAAAGTGAGCACTAATTATGCTTCATTTTCCATATCTCTTGTGGTTTCGATATCTGAATGTGAATTTTCTTCTTTGATTCCCTGGGTGGAATAGTCAATCTATAATTATTGTTTATGTGTCCAAAATTGTTGCATTTGTAACATTCTACTTAATTTCTCAATGAACCAAAATTGTTTTGATTTATGTTGTATGTTTCATAATATTTTCTTGGAACCCTTCATAGTTGCTTCGGTTATTGGCATAGGATCTACAGTTAATAGATTTATGTCCAAAATCAACACAATTAAAAAAATGACCCTAAAATAACCTTCAATACCTGGGAGTATATGATATTCTTTGCGACACACTCCTTTTGAATTTGTTTTCTTGAGTCTTATTTATTTCTAGAATGTTCTTTTTTGGAGGCATGCATTATTCCTTTTTGACATAATCTTTAACAATCTCTACATAGATGCTTTTTCCTACTTCCTGTTATGTTGTATTAGACCTTGATCCTTTCTCATTTTGTACTTGATTGTATCCTAGTCCAAATCTGTCATCGGATGGTCTTTGATTGTTGATTATTTGATCCAATATTTTGGTTCTCTTTTGTTGCATATCTTTCTTCTGAAGATCTTTCCTTAAAGATATTATTTATGCTTCCAAGCTTCCAATATTTTTTTCCTTTTATTCTAATTTACTTCTAAGTATTTCCTCAATTCTTTCGTCTTATTCTGTTTGAAGTTTTAGACTCGTGATCATCTGCTCGATTTCTTCAGAGTTTGGAATTTTGAGATCCCTCTTTCATTTTTAACTCTTCCTTGAGTGACTTGTTTTTATTTCTTTCCTTCCTAAGTTCTTATAATGCATTGATTAACTTTGATATGAGATCAAATTCGCCTTCTTCTTCAGAATCATCTTCTACTTCCATGAAGAGTACTCTTTCTGAGTCATTGCCACTATCACTATCCTCCTCATCTTATGAGGAACTATCCTCCTTTGAGTAGAAACTTTTCTTGAATAGTTTCCTTTTGTTTCTTCTCGTGTTTCCATTTTCATATTTATTTTCCCTTTTTGAAGATTCTTCATCACTATCTTTATTGTTATGAGGAAATTTAGAAGAAAAATAATCAATACCACCACAATTAAAACATTTCAATGGAAGCATACCTTTATACTTGTCAGTTCCTTTCTGTGATTTCCTTACGAAGTTATCCATCTCTTCATATCCATTTGAATCATCACTATAGTTGCAACATGGTTTTGAATTTTGCTTGATCTTCTTCTTTGTCTTCTTGGATTCCTTGAAATTTGCTTCCTTCGTGACTCGATTCTCTTGTTCTTTTCTCATTCCATAGGATGTAAATATTCAATGTTTCTCATCCATGCTCAGTGTACCGAGATCTTATCTTTCTTCTAGGGTTGATATTTTAGGATCAAATCTCATAGGAAGAGACCTCAATACCTTTTGAACAACCACATATTCATCAACTTCTACTCGCAATCCCTTAATAGTTTTAACTATTTCGTCAACTTGTAGAAGGTAGGTTGCAATGTCTTCATCTTCCTTCATCTTCAACTATTCAAACTTAGCTCTAAAAATTTGAATTTAACTCCCTTAACCTTGGCATCTCCTTCATAAATATTTTGGAGTTTATACCAAAGATCATTTGCACCGTCATAATCCATAACCTTGACAAATACTGAGTCAACTAGATTGTTCAGAATAATATCTTTAGCCTTTGATTTTTTTTCCATGTATATAGGTTGGGGGAGTGGATGGTGTTGTATACCCATCTACTACTGATTGTCAAACATCAAAAATTATTCCCGTAAAAAGGTTTTCATCCTTTTATTCCAGATGATGTAGTTTTGACCATCAAACATTGGTGCTCCAATCTTAGTGTATTCCATGATCTCCTTCCAGTGGTTAGACTGCTTCATGAAGGACCTTCTTCGATACCAATTGTTGGAATATTGAGAGGGGCGGTGAATCAGTATGAGCACAATTAGTACTTTTAATAACAATATAAAACCTCCAATAAATATCATGAGCATTCAATATATCATCAACACCATAATTCAATGCATAAACATCACATAAACACAGTACACCAGTATTTTACGTGGGAACCCAATGTGGAAAAAAATCACATAATGTTTTTCTTATTTATCAAAGAGTAAATTCATTGGAAGCACCAACTTCGTATTTCTCTAGCTACAACTGGAAGCAGGCTCCAACCCCCTATTTACAGGTTTCAACCTGAAGGAAGCTCCAACTCCCTAATTTATCGGCTCCAACTGAAAGGAGGCTGCAACCCCCTTTCTTTGCCCCGTCCAACCACCCTAAAATATAAATGTAGATAAATCTCTCACTAACTCTATCATTGTAACTGATAACTTGTTGGTTTTGTTATTTATTATACCTTTTTTGTTGCTACTGATATCAATATCTCATCAATATTGCAACCACACATTCCTCATGCCAGGATTTACAAGAGAGTTCTCCAAATCAAATGCTTATGAATCACTAAGACATACTTGTTCCTGATTTCTTCAGAAACACACCCTAACACACAAGAAGACATACCTTAAACATGTAGCTAACCTGAGTTTTAGATCCTTGATCTTCAACCATTTTTCCTCACAAGTTTGTGACCCTATACATTGTTTGTTTTTGTATGTCTATGCTTTTCCTCTCTGCAGATCATGGATGTCCGTGCTTTTCCTCTTGAAACCCAAGGATTTACTCAAAGAGCTTATGTCTGTAACTTCTTCTCTATATGCTCGACTCTTGCAAACTTCTTCTTTCACTAGACTTTGTTGACTTCGACTCATTGTTTGAGATCTACTAATTTGTATTCATATAAGTGATATTCAATTGACTCTTCTATGTGTTTTAATGAGGATCTCATGCAACTTGTTAACTTCTGATGAAACTTGTTAACTTTTTTTTATAGTTACTTTAACATGCAACTAACATGCAGCTTGTTAACTTTTGTTTACAGTTCCTTTACCTTAACATGCAACTTGTTAAATTTTGTTTACAGTTACTTTAACATGAAACTGACATGCATCTTGTTAACTTCTATTTACAACGCTTGTACCTTGACATGCAACTTGTTAACTTCATGTTCAAAGGTTGACATCAATGACAATAAATCTTTCAATAGTTCAATGACAACCAATATTTCAACAACTAATCTTTTAACAATTAATGTTTCAACAATCTCAACAATTAATCTTTCAATAATTAATCTTTCAAAAATCCTATCTATAATCAGGATGGAAAATCTCACAATCATCGATGTCATCCCAAATGCCTTGAAGGAAAATTTAAATCCCCTCATCCACCTCTCTATGGAAATCAAGAGAAAAATATTTCACGAAGGTAAAGGCTTAGGGAAAGGCATTCAAACTCATGTGGGACATGCAAGTATCTATGTTGGGTCTATGGATGCTCGCTGGTAGTGAAGAAAATCTTGTGACATTGGGGTGACTCTGTCAGTGATATATACACTCATTGACGATTGAGTAACACCAAAGAAATTTGTAATCAATATGAATTTTTAGCATTCTTGATGCATAAATGTCATGTGGCACCTCATTCGCCTCCCAAGATGGCTTAGCTTAAAAAGAATACTTCTATGATTGATTGGTTTTGATTATAACCAAGAGATTATTCAAATCATGTACACATATCTGTCTCATATATTTATTTACTTTGAGTTCAGTAGGACATGCCAATTATTCCCTCGAAGCTATGCATAGTGTTCTTATTGTTTCTCAAAATATGTCGTATATATGTTCAACACAAAGACTCATGGCTTCACCGAGTGTGTCACCAATTGTTTTTTCAGCACTAACACCCTCACTTTTTTCTTTTTTTCACTTACGATTCCAACATCTTAATCAATAAATATGGACCCTCCTTATACCTTTTAATCCCTTTTATCATTTGGAAAAGACTTAGGTTTTGCTTGTACAAGTGTGAAGTCCTTTTTTTTCTTTTACTTAGAAATTTCATCTTCTATCTCACTCGTTGATACAATCAGTGTCAGTGAAAGAAGAATATGTTGATTATTTGGGTTGGTCGTCATTGATGTCAACCCTTGAAGAAATTTTGGTAGCACAAAGGTTAGGGTAATGGACCCAAGTTTTTTTTATGGATAATGGTATGAGTTTTGATATATTTGCAGAAAAGACTATTCTAGATGGATAGTACATGTCATGTCATTTCCGATGGTATGTGGAATGTGACATAACTCCTCACGGTTAGAGAAGTTGGAGAACGCTCATGAGTCATCTAGAAGCCCCAAAAGGTAAAAGTAGTCAAAGTGGTTACAAAGAATAAATTATTTAAATAATAAAATGAAGTAATGAGTGTACTATAATTCAAAGTGGATACAAAAGAAATTATTTAAATAATAAATTTAATGGAGAAATTACTAAGTGGACAAGTAGTTATAAATGGGTTAGCCCTAAAATAAGGAAAGTGAGTTAAGATGGTTATAAGATAATTTAAATAATAAAGTGAAGTGATGAGTGTACTATAAGTCAAAGTGGATAAAAAATAAATTATTTAAATAATAAATTTAATAGAGAAATTACTAAGTGGACAACTGGTTAGAAGTGGGTGAACCCTAAAATAAAGAAAGTGGGTTAAGATGGTTAAAAGGTAACCCCTTGAGGAATCTACATGAAAGTATAAATAAGAGGAAAGGGTCTCTCATTTTTAATCACACTTGAACATATTGAATATATATAAATCACTAAGGTAACAAAAGGATATCTAAGTTGAATTTCAGAGGGAAGGTGAAGTAAAGAAGTCTGAAATTCAAGGGAGGATAAATTCTTTTGATGATGCTTTCTTAGGTATGTTATTTACAGGTCATCTTATTATTTTCATAATAACATTTTTTCTATAATGATTCGTATTGTGAAATTGGGAGGCCATTTAGGAAACATATCCAAGTAGTTGTGATAAAAATTTCATCTTGTGGGTCATTGTATCTTTGGAGTTACACTCTGTGGAAAATAGGGTTTGTGGCTAGTCTTGAAACTATTCTAAAACAGGTGTTTGAGGTAAAAATGTCACAGCTTCTTCATAACAGATCCAAATTCAGTAATACCAAATGTATGGGTTAGAATGTACAGTATTTAGTAATTTTTAAGAACCAAATATCTGAATACAAAATATCACAATAGATCCA
>JZKD02S1690864.1:453259-474554 GCA_000966675.3 Picea glauca
TGATGTACAACCATATACCAGGGTCCCATGGATAATTGTGGACCATAATGCTGAAGAAGACTGGAGAACCAAGGTCCCATGTAGAAAGGAAAACCACCATGCTGAAGTAGTCCAATCACCATTGTAAGCCAGGGTCCCATGTCCAAGTGCTCATGTGAACTCCCCGTGGAATATTTTGGAACCCAATAACCAACTCAAAATGATGCTTCAAAGAATGACACCTATCATGTGGATCCAAATAATAATATATGTCCACATAGTGGAAAAGGGTCATAGCAGAATCTGGAAAGAATAATACCACTGTAGAATATGCAGGATGGACACTGGCAATAATCATTGGCTCTCGATTTGTCACATTGATGCTCTCTACAGAAGGTGGATTAGAGTCATCAAATAAAATATGAAAGTGGTTGTCATCCCATAAATGACAACTATCCATATACCAATCATCACAATCGGCCTCAAAATCATACCAAGCATATATTTCTTGATTATATTCATCTCAGATGTCCGCCATAAGAAATCTCTCATGCATGCTATCCAATGAACTACAAAAACTATCCTTGAGGCCATCTGCAAAGTCATGCAATCTGTCATGCAACGTGCCACACAATGTGTCATACAATTGAGATTTGAATGCTTCAAGAATTTCTTTGAGGTTTTTAGAAGAAATAGTCATCTGAGCACCCTATGAACTCTTCGGTCCCTCAACCGTCATGAAAAAAAACCAAAAATAGACCCAATAAGTTACGACATAAAATTGCGGCTTTTTCTAGAAAAACCCTAAAAAACTGTTGAAGTTAAAATGTTCATAACTTCACTTCTCGGACTTCGTTTTGGATGATTTTTTTTTAAATTGGGTGAAATTGTGAGAGTAAATCAGATCTGTAATTTATTTGGACAAATTCGGCCTCTAGATGCTACAAAAATAAAAATAAAAATCGCACCGCCGTTCGCGGAAAAAACCCTGAAAATTGTAGATTTTAAAACTTCAATATCTTGACTTCTCGGACTCCGTTTCGGACATTTTTTTTTTTACAACTTGGGTGTTTTTATGAGAAGAACTCGGATCCAAAACTTGTTTCTGCAAATTTTTCACAAAAATATACTGAAAATTTCTGGAATGTCGCGGCCATTTTTTTCTTCTCTGAAAATAAAATCTACAAAAATAAAAAATATTTGCCCACAATGTCTGCCAAGAAAAGTGCTCTGATACCAATTGTTAAGAACCTAAATAGATCTACAAATATAATCACCACAAATAATGAATACACAATAGATCCACAGAGCAATATAGAAGAAACCACACTTTATTATTACCAAACCCTTGAGGTAGGAAAACACCATACAATGGATCATATTATGGAAGGGATCCTCTCATGTTCACTTGCCTCTTCGAGGGGGCATCCTCCTATTGAGCTACAACTCACAATACAATAATTATCTTCATGTCCCATTACATTGCTTGAACCCCTTTATATAGTGCTACCATCACCTAAGAACATTCTAGATGAGGAATCTTCTAGAAGTAGAACCTTCTAAGAAGTCATCTTACATTTATTATATCTAATTACCCATTTATTATATCTAACTACCATAGTAGGCCTTATTTAATAATATAGTGGACTTAGCCCACCTTACATTGAATGACCTCCACTATTATCACTATGAGCCCTCTGGGCCCCCCCACTACCTCTCTAACTACCTTACAATATAGTGGACCTAGTCCACCTTACATTGAATGACCACATTCTCATATATTAAATGACTTCTATTAATAACACATAACTACATTCTCATTGGGTACCTCCCTAGTTACCCCATTTTACCTCTCTAGGTATACTACATTCCATCCCCCTTCACATGTTTCGTCCTCAAAACATGAGAAGAAACCATACAATATGACCGGCTAAGCAATGTAGCCAACTGGTACCAAGTACAACCATCCATCCATCCCAATGGAAGTCGAACATGATGTCTATCGGCTACCTTTCCACCCTTATCTTTCTTTGCATCATGTCGAGGTTGCCATGGGATTGTTTCTGTAGCTTGAGCTCTTCTCGTAGTGTCAGTAGTCCTCCATGCACCTCTTGATCGGTTTCCTATCTGGTGCCCTGCTGGTGCATAAATGTGTTGATGCACATGCCCTTGCCTTGATGATTTTTGTGTCTCTATATGATGTAGATGGCGATATACAACAACTGTAGGAATTTGTTCTTTTTTCTTCAAATCTACAACACTTTGTGCCTTTGAGTCAATCACCTCCTTAGCTTCCTGATTATGTCCTCCTTGTAGTTTTTCTTCATCTCCTTCTGTAGACTCTGCCTCTGATTCAACTTCAGACTGGGCAATAACTTATTTTCTAGCTTCCATGTGTCCATCTTTTTTACTAAGAGACACATCTTGCAATGCGATTTTCTTTTTCTTGTACCACAATTTTAAAAACTTCTTTTTCACATTAATATTAGTGGTACCCACTGATTTTATCTAAGGATATCCTAAAACAATATCCACTTCATCCATATCCATAGCATAAAAATCTAAATGCAACACATATTTATCCATAGTAATCTTCAAATCTTTAAAAATTTAAACATTTTCACCCTCAACCTTTGTGCTTTGAATAATCTTTATTGGAACTTGCAATCTATTAACCAACTGAACATTGATAAAATTATGCATGCAACTAAAGTTAATAGAAACAATGATATTTTCTTTATGAATACAACCATGAACCTGTAATATAGATTTTTCACATGATAAACTCTTGGTTCTCTCTTTATCTTTATTTTCTCCATGAGACCACTTGTCTAACAATATTTTTTCAAATTCTCCATTGGAGAGTGTCATCATCTCCTTATAATCAAGCGATTTCCACCAAATGGCAGCATCACCTTGCAATTTGAGATCTACCCAATGGGGTCAATTCTCTTCTCATGCTAACTTTCTTTCTTTAATGAATGATTCAATATTAGGGCCATCACATTTTCCTGTAAAATACATATTACTATGAAAAACCCCAAAAAATAGAACAATAAGTTACATCAAGCCTTGATGATAAAGCTTTCATAAGGGGGATGGAATGTAAGGTAGCTAGAGAGGTAGTGGTGGGGGTCAGAGGGCCCATAGTGATAATAGTGAAGGTCATTCAATGTAAAGTGGACTAGGTCCTCTATATTATTAAATAAGACCCACTATGGTAGTTATATATAATAAATGGGTAGTTAGATCTAATAAATGTAAGATGATTTCTTATGAGATTCTACTTTTAGAAGATTCCTCGTCTAGAATGTTCTTAGGTGATGGTAGCACTATATAAAGGGGTTCAAGCAATATAATGATACATGAAGAGAATTATTGTATTGTGAGTTGTATCTCAATAGGAGGATGCCCCCTCGAAGAGGCAAGTGAACATGAGAGGATCCCTTCCATAATAGGATCCATTGTATGGTGTTTCCTTACCTCAAGGGTTTGGTAATAATAAAGTGTGGTTTCTTCTATATTGTTTTGTGGATCTATTGTGTATTAAATATTTGTGGTGATTATATTTGTAGATCTATTCAGGTTCTTAACAATATTATGTGTACCATTTTCAGATCCATACAACAAATATTATGTGTGAGGCACACCCTACAAGTTCGCTCTCCAGAATAAGTTAGAATTCAAAAAGGTATGTCATTTTTGCTATAAATCCTTTTCAGAGAGGTTTCAAGTAGTGAAACCTGGAGGAATTGCATAAAATACACTGAAGAACATTGTCTGTTATTTTCATATCTTTATTCATTATAGGTACATAGTTATGATTATTTCAAGTTAGGTTTGTTGACTAATCCAAAATTAGTCATGTGAGACTAAAGTAAAGTTTGATGAAAATGCTAGTATTTTGTTGTTAAAGTTAAGGAATGTTTGCAGGTATGTGATCATATACATTAGGTCTATTACAAAGTTACAAATTAGATTTGGATGATCAAATTGATGACGGATTTTGGTTGAGGTACATGTTGGGTACATGGTTGAGACAAGTAGTTGATGAGTTGACACATACATGAGGTGTATAGTTGATGATGTTGGTACATATTGATGATTCATAGTTTATGTGTATTTTATGCATGATTGGTAAATATTTGGTGCATGGTTGATGCACTCGTTGATGGTACAGGTTGAGGTACAGGTTGATGTATGGTACATGTTGGCACAGGTTATTGGTACAAGTTGTTATAGGTTGATTGGTATAGGTTTACAGTAGTATATCTCACAGTGATAGTGTGACAGTGGTTCCATCATTCTACTTCCACGTCAGAGAGTTTGGATGGGGCAAGGACAGGTGGTTCTAGCCACCTTCTGGTTGTAGTCGGATAACATGGGGGGTTGTATCCTCCTTCTGGCTATAGCTAGAGAATTGGGGAGTTGGATTTTCTCTCAAGTTGTAGCCTGAGAAACTAGGGAGTTGTAGCCTCCTTCTGGCTGTAGCCAGAGAATTGGGGATTTGTAGCTTCCTTCAGGTTGTAGCCTAAGAAACTAGGGGGTTGGAGCCTCCTTCCAGTTGCAACTAGAAAACAAAGGAAGTTGGTGCTTCCAATGAATGTAAGTCTTAAAGAAATATAAGAAAACAAATTGTGTGGTTTTCTCCCGCTTTGGGTTTCTACGTAAAAACATTGGTGTACTAGTATTTGTATGATTGTTCATTTGTTCATTGGTTATTTACTCTGCAATTATTGGATGATAATGTTACATTGATATAACACTTTCATTATATGGTTAAAAATGATTAAATTTCTCTATTATTGATTCAACCCCCCTCTTAGTAATCCAACAGAATATTCCTCACCAATACAATGGATAATATATTCCTTCCTCCATCGATACACTCAGTGTCAATGATATCTTAGCTTCTTTGCTGCAATAGATGGTGATCCAAAACAATAACCAATTTTTTTTCATATTTCATTGCATTCTTCCATATAGGCACTTCATCCTTCTTCTCGCTCTGCCATATCGACACTCCATCCTTCTTCTCGCTCTGTCATATCGACACCTCATCTCTCTTCATCCACCGACATGTCGATGTTGATCCCTCACCTATCATCGACCCACTAGAGCAAGATCTCCCTGCTGACATCGATGCATCGATACCCAATCAAAGCTCTTGCGTTGATACACCAGGATCTGTTTTTCATGTGGCACCGATACACCAGAGTTCTATATTTGTCTTTTTGTCAACATAGTGATTGGACCCACTATTCACACAAATAAGAGGTCATTTTCTCGCCTTCACCTTATCAAATTTCGTTCCCAATGCATCCAATGAGGTTGTTTAGCATTGTTTTCATCCTACATCGTCGAATTATTCACGCACACCATAGCCCCCCAAAAAATAGACTTGATCGTTACGCCTTCAAATCCTGTCCCTAGGAATGAACACATGGTATTCATCCTTATTTTTGGGTTAGTATCCTTGGTACCTTACCCAACATTAATTATTTTTTGGATATAAATTGGGAAAGGAGCATAATGTACTAGGGTTTTACTTCATTTTTTCTCCATATATTCACCCCCTCCTCTCTTTCCTGATTCGAAAAGTCGAATAGCAGAGATTGTAAAGGAATAGGGGAGGGGAAAGCACACAATTGTAGTTCCCTCTTCTTCAGTTTTCCTGTACCCTTCCCCCACCTCACATTTACGCTTATGGTTGTGTTGTTCCAACTCATCTTTTTCTTCCACACTCGGCCCTCGTATTAGTCTTACCCAAACTTGACCCTCATGCCTTTTCTAACCAAATATCCTATGAAGTTACATGTCCTCGATCTAAACCCTTATTCTCAATGAGTTTATATCCTAATTGGTGTGTCTGCATTCTCTACAATGGTGGGGTATAATTCCCTTGTATCACTAATATAACCATCTCGATAGAGAAAGACCCTCCCTCACCCACACATCCTATATTGGTGGGGAAAGGAACTTCTTTGTTGATGTATCCTATATCGACGGAGAAATAAATTATCTATCGATGTATCATGTATCGGCCCAAAAATTGTTTCCTCATCAAGTGCCTTCAAATAGCCAAAATGTTTTTTATGAATGCATCTATGTGAGACATTCTCCAGCTTACAAATCTGTGAGGTGTGGATCATTTCAACTATGTGAAGCCTTTCTCTCAGCTTACAAACCTGAGAGAAATCCCCTAAGAAGGGTTTGTGGTTCCTACCTTAGACAGAGCTAGGAATGTAGATATGACCTCCTCCATGAAGAGAGTGAGAAGAACTCCATATGATTATCCAGTAAGAAAAGTGATCTGATGAGTTGGACGTGCATGTGGCTGAGGACAAGGTGAACGTGTGAAATCCAAAAAGTGTCGGGCACATCGTCATGTGAACAGAAATGAAGATGATTTGTTAGCCTCCTCTGAGTAACAAAGTTGATGAGAAAACTCTAGATGATTCTCATGTGTGAGGTAGTGGGAATGGAGATCTGTAGAGTGGACATGCCTGTGGATGAACACAGGTGAACGTGTGTATATTTGGTTCTTCTGTGTAATGCAGTGAGCCAGAGCTATGACATCCCTATGGATGTGCCCCTAGTGGGTGTATCAGATCCTTTTCTATATGTTGTTCAAGAGTCAGAGCTGCAACTCTAATTGTTATGTAAAGGGTACAGGTCGGCCCCACCTTAATGTGATTAATAATAAATGTAAAAAATAATTAATATTGTTAATATTAATAATAATAATAATAATAATAATAATAATAAATTATAAAGTGACTTAGAAGGGTCGGCCATGTTGAGCCAATAGATGCTTTTGTTGATTGGTCAAGTCTAATATAAGTAAGGCATGATTCCCCATTGTGGAATCATATCTTCCTTGAGAGTTTGGAAATTTCAGCAAGTACATCTCTTTGGCAAAATGGTGCACCTCTCTTGGGTGCTAGAGTTATATGGTTTTAACACCCTCTTGTGTTATAGGTATTTCTTGGAGGTGAAGGTCTTTCTCTTGAAGAATATAGCAAAGGATTTGGCTGGGTTTTCTTCACTTGTTGAGAAGGTTTTCCCAGGATACTTCTTGTGTTCTTGTGCATGGAGTTTCTTCTTATGATCTTGGTTGTTGCAACATCATTGTTTATGATTAAGTGAAATGCTAAAATTAAATGAACTTCATGCTTAAACTAGCTTATGAAAAATCAACACGGTATCAGAGCATAGGTCTTGAAGAATCCATTGCACAAGCATCTATCAATATCCTCTCTCTTCTGCAGAACCGTACGACCCTCCTAGGTTTCAAGAAAATCTGTACAGCCTTCCTTTATGAGGTTATTAATCCCTTAAACACTTGAACGTTGGGGCTAATTTAGGCATAGGAGAGTACGACCTCCTCCAACGCATCTCCAGAGACTCTAAGAGTGATATTTTGAGCATTTTGAAATTTTGGCCCTAGGGTTTCTAGGGTTTCGCTAATTTCTGCAGTAATTTCAGAATTAGGGTTTCTACAAAATCATTGAAGGATATCTTTAGCTCACCAGTGTTATACTATCTCTCAAAGTCATATTGTTGGCATTCACAAGTCCAATAAAACCTAAAAGTTCTAGCCTAGCCTAGCCGTTAGGTTTTTCTAGCCTAATTGACAAAGGGTTGTGAAGAATGTAAAATTATGATGAACAAAACTATGATGGAAGATAAGTTGATGGATCAAGAAAATTCAAAGTTCTTGAAAGACAAGATTTCAGAGGAAGAATTATTGTGGGTAATACAAAATGGTTTACTAGAAACAACTATCAATGAATGGAAGGAAGATGAAAAGGAAGCCAATAACCTACTCAAGCCTTTACTTTGAAGGGATAGCTTCAAAATAACAAAGATGACAAAAGGTGACATGGTGACTATCTTCTTCATAAAGATCTCAGAGGATAGAGATCAGCCAAGATCCATTGGAGAAATCATATCAAAATCCTCATGTATGCACTTGTATATATTATTTGTATCATTTTCATGAGTGAAATTACAGGAGGAAGGAACCTTTGTTGAAGTCATGGATTTAAAGGGATCTTAGTGCATTCATAGAAACAACACACTCAAAGTAAAAACTTCATGTTTGATTGTTGTAATTGTGATTCCTCTAACCTATATTTCTAAAAGTTTTCTACATTACAAGTAGGTGTTCTAGTTGTGACAATATTCCTTAAAATATTTTGATTCTAGAGATGTACTCATTATTCTCCTTTAGGAAATATTCTTGTGTTGGTTATTTTTGTTTTCTTGTTCCAAATAGGTTAACAAGAAAAGAAGATGTTTATCCTTCAGTGGGATTCACTTGACTCAGAAGGAGCCAAAACCATTTGAGAAAGAAGAAGAATAGAACCATCATTTAGACAACCAATGCTACAAATAATGATAAGAATCCTTCTAGGATTCCATGGGAAGAAGCATGCATGAAACAATATATTTGCAGAACAAGAGTCTGCACCAAACTTTGAAAAACATAACTTCCGATGAATTCTTCACTAGAATGAAGCCTGAGATTGAACACTTCAGGTTATTTGGGTGCCCAATGTATTTTCATGTACCCAAAGAGAAGAAGTCCAAGCTAGATCCTTTAGGAAGAAAGGATACAATGAATCTTCAAATACATCCCTAGTCAGAGACAAATTGAGACAAGTAGAGACGTTGTCCTTGAAGAAGAGACAATTTTTTAAAAGACCCAGAGAATCTCAGATGGATATTGACAGTGAGACAACACCTTCTCCCCCTTCAAGCAATTCAGAGGGAGACATACATTACTCCAGGTTATCATGTTTCTCTAGTTGATATGTTCATAGATATTGCAGTAGGGCATAAGATGCCTACCTAGACTCACTCTGCAAGAGGTAGAGAAACATACAAGCCTCTCAAGGCACATTTCGAGAAAGCAAAAGATATTTTCGAGATATCCTTCAGTCATGAGCCACTTCATTGATGTTGAGACTCCTTGTCTTAAAGAAGAAACAAGAGAACCGATATGGCAAGATGCCATAACAAAAGAATATCAATATATCTTAAAAGAATGATGCATAAGTTATTATTCAGGGACCAGAAAGGGAAGTATGTGGTAACTTCTAAGTGGATCTATATGATCAAGCATGTAGTTGATGAAAGTGTCAAGAAATACAAAATGAGATCTATAGATAGAGGTTTCTCACAAACAGTGGGACTTGTCTATGATAAGACACTTGATCCAGTGAACCCGATACACTACCATCCATGAGTTGGAAACTATATCAGATAGATATATTTTTGATAAGTTTGGATTTCAACAAGGGTGTTGTTGATCCAAACCTATATCATTACAGTGTTGGTGATGAGAGCCTGATCTTGATGACTTATTCAGAAAGTGTGTTGTTACAAGTAATCATTGACTTCTGAATTCGAGATGAAGAATCTGAGTATGATGCACTACTTCTCAGGATAAGAAATATGACAGATGACCGATAAGATTTTCCTGACTCAAGGAAAATATACAGTGAAAATGTTAAAGAAGTTTAGTATGACAGAATGCAAAATCCACCGTGATAGATTTAAAGAAGAAGATTGATGATGATTTAGACGAGACTGATCCACAGTTGATCGGATCACTAATGTATATGGTCAACACCAGACTTGATTAATACGATGCAATGAATGTGCCTAGTCATTTCATGAGTCAACCGAGACAGACTCACTAGACAAAATCAAAACATGTATTGATATATATATGAGGCACAGTTGGATATGGCCTAAGAAATACCTCCAGTATAAACTTGAGTTTGCAGGATATGCTGATTCAAATTGAGCAGAAAGTAGAGTGAATCAGAAAATCACATCCGGTTGATGTTCTATTGTGAAGTTTTCCATGGTTTCCTAATGCAGCATGAAACAAAACTTTATAGTCTTGAGTACCACAGAGGCAGAGTATATAGCATCGAGTGTGCGAAGAAATGTGTCTTCACAAGATTTTGACAGATTTACTTGACCATGAGATGGATCTTATGATGATAACCAAGAACCGTGAGTAAAGCTCCTTGAGAACCCAGTGTTTCCTAATGAATCTAAATACGATAATATGAAATATCCTTATTTAAAAGATATGATGCAGAGAAAAATTGTACACATGCAGTACCTTCCTACACTTGAGAATCTTATTGGAGGGAAGAATTCTTGAGGGAAGCAAATCGATCTCTCTCTTCAATTGTTATGGACCTTGCATGGAAAAGAAATTGTTCTGGGAAGCAGTGGCTAATAATGGCTTTTTAGCCATAAAAAACTTAATTCTTGCGAGATATCTCAACTTTATTGTGTCTGCTAGCAAAGTTTGGGGTACAAAAGCCAAATTAGATCCCCATGCTGATTTTTTCAAAGGTACTTTTCATAGATTCGGGCTGGTAGATGTTTCCCTTTAGAGTACGCTCCAACTTGGCGTAATTGAAGAAGTGGGAAAGAAAGCATAGCTAAGAGACTTGATAGAGTTTATCTATCAGATGAACTCATCTCTTCGATGGGTAGGTTCATATCTTGGGTTGTACACCCCTTTTTCTCAGACCATGCTCCGATAATGCTAGAGTTGGATGTCGGCCAGAGATCGAGTAACTACCCCTTTAAGATAAATCCGATTTGGATGGAAGAGAAAGGATTTAATTAGTTAGTAGATTCAGTCTAGAAGACAAAGGAGTTTGATTCTGAACCTTCATCAATGAGAAGACTAGCAGGGAAATTGAAATCTTTAAAACTCAAAGTGATGGAGTGGGTGAAACAACAAAAGAAGCACAGACTCAGTGAAGTAACTGTAGTGGAGGAGGAATTAACAAATCTATACAGTAACAAATACAAAGGAAGGGTATCGATGGACTCGGACAACTTTCTCAAAGAGATGGAAAGAAAAAGATGAAATTTTTTATTAGATGAAAAAGAATCTTGGAGACAAAAAAGTAGGGCCACTTGGCTCCAAAAGTGTGATCAAAATACTAAGTTTTTCCACCAGTTTGCAAATTACAGGAAAAGTAAAAAGTCCATTTGGGAGATGAAGGATGAACAAGGAGTCACCCAAACGGGACAAAACTACATTGAGGTGGAAGCGATGAGATACTTTAAAGTATTGCTAGGAATTCTTAGTGTTGAGTGAATTGTTCTAGCTCGAATATCCAAAGCAACTATTCAAGAAGGTGCTAATAAAATAAATGGGCTATTTCCATTAATTGAGTGAGAGTTAAGTTCTTTTGAAATACAATGTATAAGGTATGACTTTCCAGTTCCTGCAGTTCCTTGAAAAATCATCTTTAGTGGATGTTCAATATTAGCATCATTGAAATGTTGAACAATAATTTGAAAACAAATTCATTTCTTTTCATAAAATGAAAATGCATAGTTTGATGTAGAAGGAACGAGGCTGCTACATCACTTTGCATGACGTTCCTCAAGGGATCGACCCAAAATTTGTCACATAGATTGGTCTTTTTAAAGATTTACAATAAACAAAATTTCCACACTACCCGGTGAACAAGGGAATAAAATGGTCTCCTTCCTTGAGATCTATCACACCTTCTCCCACACTCTTGACTATCCCTGCAGCCTCATGGGTGAATATGCATGTAAAAATGTTCTCATCCTCGAGGTTTAGAAAGTAACTTCAGAGTGACAAAGGGAGGTGCGAGTGAATTTGATGATGACTTCCATAGCCTGTGGTGGATCTACTTGAATTTATTCAATAACCAACGATTGATTTGGCCCCAATGCTATGATAACTTTACAAGTGGTGAATTTTCTGGTTGTGTCAACAGATAAGAGACGAACGCCTTCCAAAACATTTTTTTCAAATGTATCGATGAGATGATTCAGAGAAATTTCTTCATTGAAATCTTCCATGACTCTGTTCAACTGAATATAATACCATATTCTTCACTCTGTGTTTTTTTTCATGGGTAGCATGATTCTTCTAAACCATCTACAAAATTTCTGAACAATCAATTTTATTGCATTGTTAATAATGCAACCACCAGAATCTAAACTAATATGCAGTGAAATTAATACAGAAACAATTCACACATAAAACTCAAGGATTTACGTGGTTCACCCAATCGTTGGGCTACGTGCACAAAGAAGAGGTATCAATTTTATTATTATTCATAGCATGAAGAGTTACAACAACTCACTCTCTACATCTCACTGAGTACATGAATTTATAGTCTTCCTCTCACAGTTTCAAGAAACTGAAATTATTAATTGCAAACCAATCTAATTCTATTTGTGGTTGTTTGTTTCAACAACACCTAGATTCTAGGAATCAATCCATATCATCTCACAAGTTGTGGAAGAATGATCGCTGCCTAATCTTTGAGTTTGTTGTCACCATTTTAACAATCTCCACCTTGACAAGAATTAACCTGATACCTCGCTCCTTTTGTTCATCACCTTTTCTGCAAGCCAAGAGAATCCAAGCACCATTGTAGCTTCTCTAAAAGTACTGGTTTTGTGAACATGTATGTTCAGTTCTCTTTTGTATGAACCTTTTCAAGAGAAACTTCATCTTCATCGATGAGCTCTCTTATAAAATGATACTTAATATGAATATGTTTAGTTTTACTGTGATAGGCTGGATTCTTGGCCAAGTGAATAGCACTTTGACTATCACAAAGTAGCTTTACTTTGTCCTACATCCTTCCAAACTCACCAAACAAACCTTTTAACCAAACCATCTCTTTGCAAGCATGTGAAGCAGTTATGTATTCTGCTTCTAACAATGCTATGTAGCTTTGACATCCAACTTATAGCTCCACCTACAAGAGTAAAGACATATCCTGAAGTTGACCTCATTTTGTCCAAGTCACCTGCAAAATCAGAATCAACATATCCACGGACTAACTCACAACCATCGTTATAGGTGATACATTAATAAGTTGTGCCCCTCAGATACCGAAGCACCCATTTCATTGTTGCCCAGTGCTCTTTACCTGGATTTTCCATATATCTACTCACAACCCCAATTGCATGTGAAATGTTTGGTCTTGTACTAACCATCGCATACATTAAATTTTCTATTGCATTAGCATATGGTATTCGAGACATATGTTCCTTTTCTTCTTTTGTACTAGGACATAAACTTGAAGAAATCTTAAAATGAGAAGCGAAAGGTATAGAAATTGGTTTCACACTGTTCATACCAAACCTCAAAAGTATTTTCTCGACATACTTCTGTTGTGACAACCAAAGCTTACCATTCCTCCTATCTCTGAATATCTCCATGCCCAAAATCTACTTTGTTGCTCCTAAATCTTTCATATCAAACGTCCTAGACATTTGAGCCTTTAACCTGTTGATCTCAGTTATGTTTTTTCTTGCAAAAATCAGATCGTCAACATACAATACTAAGATAATGAATATGCCATTATTCAATTTCTTAAAGTAGATGCAATAATCATACTCACTCCTTGTATAATTCTGGCTCATCATGAAAGAGTCAAATTTCTTGTACCATTTCTTGGGTGACTACCTCAGACCATACAATGATTTCTTGAGCCTACAAACAAATTTCTTGTTGTGTTTTTGAATGAACCCTTCAGGTTGTTCCATGTAGATTTCCTCATCCAAATCTCCATGTAATAAATCAGTCTTAACATCTAGATGTTCCAACTCCAAATCAATCAAGCAATGCAACCAATGCTAACACACTTCGAATTGAAACAATCTTAACAACTAGTGAAAAAATTTCATGAAATTCAATACCTTCTTTTTGAGAATATCCTTTCGCAACCAGCCTTGTTTGTACCTTTCTACCTTATCATCAACACCCTTCTTCGGCTTGTAGACCCACTTGAAACCTACAATTTTCCTATCTCTTGGAAGTTCTACCAGGTCTCGTGTAGCATTCTTCACTAAAGCATTCATTTCATCCTCCATTTCTTCTTTCCATTTTTCACTGTTAGAACCCTCCACAGCTTCCTGATAGAATGAAGGTTCATCATCATTAGTACTTAAAGAAACTAATGAAACAAAATCATCATACCTTCTTGGAGGAACTCTAACCTGTGTAGACCTCCTTAGGGAAATTTGTGGCTCATCCATAGTCTGTCGATTGTTATCATCATCCATATTTTCCTCTACAAGAACCTTTTCATGAACCTCTTCAGAAACTTGTTCATGCTCACTTTCATCTGTAGTTGAACAAGTTTCAAACTGAATCCGTTAATGGTGATCTTGTGGGCAATAGGATTCTACAACATGTACCCCTTAATACCATCACCATATCCAACAAAGATAAGAATTTTTTATTTTGAATCTAATTTAGAACATTGATGTTTCAGAATTAAAGCATAGGCTTTACAACCAAAAGCTTTAAGATTATAATAATTACAAGGGTGACCTTTCCATACCTCTTCAGTAATCTTTCATTCTATTGCTATTGATGGTGATCAATTCACCAGATAACAATTTATAGTTACTACTTCTACCCATAGTTCCTACTGCAAGTTGGCGTTACTAAGCATGCTCCTTTCTCTCTCTAGAAGAGTCATGTTCATGCATTCAACAACTCCATTTTGTTGAGGAGTATAGGAAATGGTTTTATGCCTATCAATCCCAAACTCTTTGCAATAGTTCTCAAATTCCATTGACATAAATTCACCACCATTATCATTTCTTAAACAGTTAATGGACCTACCAGTGCTCTTTTCCAATAAATCTCTAAACTGCTTGAAAACAATAAACACATCAGTCTTTCTTTTCAACATATAAATCCAAACCTTCCTAGATAAATCATCTATAAAAGTAACAGAATATGATGATCCTCCATATGATACCATAGGGGATGGTCCCCAAACATCAGAATGGATATAGTCAAGGATTCCCTCACTGGTGTGTCTTCCAGTTTTTAATTTTTGCCTATTCTATTTTCCATAAATACAGTGCTTGCAGAAATATAACTTTAAAGACTTTAGACTTGGAAGCAACTTGCGATCAGATAATACCTTCAATCCGATTTCGCTCATATGGCTCAACCGTTGATGCCACAATCGAACAAAATCACTGTCATTCTCGGATACAATTGTCGCATGATCTGACTTCGTTATTCCTTCTAACGGAAACAAGTTTCCAACCTTCTCTGCCTTCATGACCAATAGGATTCCTTTGTAGACCTTCATAACTCCACCTTGAACAGTACTTTTATATCCTCCAGTGTCTAAGACTCCCAAAGAGATTAGGTTCTTCCTCAGTTGAGGTACATGTCTCACATCAGTTGGTATCTTAACAGATCCATCAAACATCTTAATTCRAATGCTATCAATTCCCACAACTTTACATGATATATCATTTCACATGTAAACAATTCCATCATCTATAGACTTGTAAGTTATAAACCAGTGTCTATGAAGACACATGTGATTTGAAGCACCAGAATCTAATAACCATTGTTGATCATATCGTGAAACAACACTAATTGATAAAACTTCATCAGTCATACCTAAACCTGTTGATGAACCTGTTTCGGTTGCATTTGCTTCCTTTGTCTCTTTTGGAGGGTCTTCTTTGGAGGCTTGTTGTCTCTTCCAACAATCCTTCTTCACGTGTCCAGATTTTCCACAAAACCAACGCTTAAGTTTTCTTCTTTCCCTTCAACTTTGACCGAGAGAAATCCCTCTGAACATGTCCTCTTTCCTTAGGTCTTCCTCTGACCACCATTGCCTCATATGTAGAGGTTTCAAAATTGGATTTATTCCTTGTTTCCTCAGATAGTAAAGCTCCAACAATAACATCAAAATCAATACTTTATGTTGAATTGAAACTAACAGAGGTAACAAAGTGATCCCATGACTCGGGAAAAGAACATAATAATATAATTGCCTTATCTTCAGATTTGAATTTCACTCTCATGCTAGTCAAATGGACTAAAAGAGTATTAAAAGTATTTGAATGATCAACTATTTTCGTGCCTTCCTTCATTTGCAAACTGTACAATTGTCTTCTCAGGAAGATCTTGTTCGTCAAGGATTTCGTCATATACAATCTTTCCAGCTTCGTCCACAAACTGGTTGATGTCTTTTCCGTAACAATGTTGAACAGAACATCATCGGGCAAACACAGACGTATGGCACTCAGTTCTCTTGCATCGATCTCTTCCCATTCTTTGTCTGAAATGGTCGCAGTTTTCTTTGATTTTTCCAAAAGCGCCTTCACAACGCCTTATTGCATGAGCAGATCATGCATCTTCACCTTCGAGATCTCAAAATTGTTTTTTCCATTGAACTTCTTGATTTCAAACTTAACACTCTGATTTTTTGTCATTAGCAGAAGAAGAAACTCAAAAAACCACTGCTTATACAACCAAGCCCCTTTTATATGAAAAATAACCTTATGTTTAAAGATTGAACCCAAAACTAATGGTGAAAAGGCTTTAAAAATATTTAAAAAATATTTTATACCTTAATTACACCTTTAACCAGATCCACAAAAGTTCAACTCTTTAAAAATTAATATTTAATTTCATACAAGCCTTTTATCTTGAAAATTTTGAAGGATCGGATACCATAGAGTTTGTCTATCCATACATACCTTTTAATAACTCATACCATACAAACCATTTGCATCTCTTAAAAGGTGCAAATTTCGTATTGGAAATTTTGTAGGATCGAGACGCTCTATGTAAAGAGACCCAGCGCTGATGTGTAAATATGAAAATTTTGTAAGTCCAGAGGGAGATCAATGCTCCCTTCACTAGGGGCGCCAAGCATTGACTTGGAAACAACGCTCCCTCTATCAGATCTGTGCTTCCTTTAAAGAACAACACCACCTCCAGTCCCTTCTCCTCAACAACCGCTCTGATACCAATTGTTAATAATGCAGCCACCAGAATCTAAACTAATATGCAGCGAAATTAATACAGAAACAATTCACACATAAAACTCAAGGATTTATGTGGTTCACCCAATCGTTGGGCTACGTCCACCAAGCAGAGGTATCAATTTTCTTATTATTCATAGCATGAATATTTACATCAACTCACTCTCTACATATCACTGAATACATGAATTTATAATCTTCCTCTCACAGTTTCAAGAAACTAAAATCATTAATTACACACTAATCTAATTCTATTTGTGGTTGTTTGTTTCAACAACACCCAGATTCTAGGAATCAATCCATATCATTTCAGAAGTTGTGGAAGAATGATTGTCACCTAATCTTTGAGTTTGTTGTCACTGTTTTAACAGTTGCATAACACTAACAAACTCTACAGTGCTCTATGCACACAGAAATTGACTCAAAAATTCAAATGTCGAAATAATGTAATAATTACTCACAACAAACAATCTACTCTCCTACGCTAATATTATATATGTACATAGGATTAGAACTACAAAATTTGCATGATCACAACCCCCTCTCATGAGAAATTCGAGGTTGTTCTGATAGCATGAAAGGAAATGGGAGAGAAAGCATAATTTGCTTAAACTGAGAATGTTCCTCAATAATGAAAGTATGCATATAAATACATAAATATTTGGCTTAAGATAGATACACTATCTTAACCACACTAACAAACTCTTGAGAGAATATCTCAGCCACACACCAAACTAGGAGATAACTAGTTGGAGAGAATCTCTCATAACCAACTAAATCTAACAACCTCCTCAATCTTAAAAACAAACAACTCACTTAAAGATTGTCTCTTCCTCACAATGACCAATAGATTTAAGATAACCACGACCTTATGGTATTATGAAGAATCCCACATTAATTTGTAAGACAAGTAGGAGTTAATAAATCCAACAAATATCACATGTTAACATTACATAATATTGTTGCAATATGAGTATTCAATGTTGTTGAATTCATTTTTCCATTAAAAACAATAATTTTAGTAATTCAAAATTACAATTTCAACAAAGATTTTCTCACTAAATTATGATAATGGCAAATTGAAAAAAATCTAAAACTTACAATATTTAATGTCTTTTCTAAAACTATACAACACACTCTTCTTTATAACATAAGAGATGACTTTAAAACAAATCAAAAAGACCATGGAAGGTTCATCATCAAAAACCTAAAAAGAAAGGAAAATGCAAAGTTACATTTGAGATCTATTCCTTTATTCATATAAAAAAATTGTTAATTTCAACACATTTTATTTTGTAAAAATCAAATTGATTTATCTACTTCATTTATTCTTTATTTGTTATAAATTTACATTTCTTCTTTATTAGTCCCTGCTTCCGGCCAAGGCGGGGACTAAAGCTTTGGTCTTGTGGTCAAGGCATGTTGATCAGATATTAGTGGATACATTTTGTTACATTGAATGGTGTTTTTGGCACAATTTTAATGTGAAATCTTTTATTATTTCAACTCACTTTTAGCTTTTGTCCAAGTTTTTAACAAAATTATTTAGTAAAGTTTATTTTTTAAAAAATAAACTTTATTTTAAAAAAATTCAATTTACCTTTACTCATTTTATTATATGTTGTTAAAACATTTTAATAAGACTTAATTAATCCTGGTGGAAGACAAATTATTTTAGGTATTTTTCAGATATACAAATTAATTTAAATAAAAACTAATTTATGAGTGGTTGTTTTGAAAATTCACACTACACATTCTCTAACTCTGCAGATCCATGCAGTTCGAGGCATAAAAATTATCTGAATCGAAGAAGGGATGTCTATCATGTGATGTGTCACATCTTCCACTTCCACTTGGTGATGTGCATGCAAGGTCCCTGAAGCAAGGATGGCCCCCAAGTATCATCACCTGGCTCTGCGTCTCTCTTCGACTTCACCTTCTCATGTCCATGCAAGGTCGCTGAAGCCGAGGATGGTGCCCAACTATCATCCCTTGGTTCTACGTCTTCCCCAACTCTACATCTTCCCCACCCGATTCAAGTGGTATCTTCGACTTCATCTTCTCCAGACATTGGCTTGCTCACTTTACATCGGGCATGTCAATCGTTGCTTTGGACCAGACTAGCTCTTCCATACCTGTAACCAGGAGTAAGACTTACTTTCATTTTAATGCATGTTTGTCTGTAGTTGTTGAATCTGGATTTTGTTGGGATTTAGCAGCGACACCTCTTTAGGTTTTTTCCTTTAGGGTTTGGAAGGAACCCTAGAATTTAAGGTTCAAACCCTAAATAAGCCATTATGTCAAGATTCTTGGTTATTTGAGTATTTTTAAGCATGTTAAAGCTAGGTCTGATTGAACTTCCCTGTAAAATTGTTTAAAGATCTCAGGAACAGTTTCTTGATTCCGTGTCTATGGAGTTTTATTGAAGAGTTAGTCCATAATAAATCACCAAGCTTTAGATTTTAATTTGGTGAGATTGAGAGTTGAAATATAGTCCCAACACCTTTTGTAGAAGAAATGTTGCAATGAGTTGTAAGTAGTTTCGTCCCATAGGCCACTTGGCCTCTTGGAGGTTTTAATGAATTCTATTATATATTCTATGGTTTGCCTGACCAAAAGGTTGCAAAGTGGCATATTAGACTTTTGAATCGAGCCTGAGCAGTTCCAGTGATTCTAGAAGTTTTCCAAATCACATGTCCGATGCCTTGATAGACTCGACCAAGGTTTTGGTGGGACAATAACTGGCCTCTTGGAGGTTTTAATGAATTCTATTCTATATTCCATGGTCTTATTGACCAAAAGGTTGCAAAGTGGCATAGTAGACTTTAAAATCGAGCCTGAGCAGTTCCAGTGATTTTGGAAGTTTTCCAAATCACATGTCCGATGCTTTGATAGACTCGACCAAGGTTTTGGTGCGGCAATAGCTGCAGGCCAGTTTTTCGACTGCGCTATATACTTAATATAGGTAGCATATTATTTATGTATGTGTAGTGTATATCAGCTCATTGCATGTTCTCTAGTTTTTTCTTCTTTGGTAATATTTATCTTATATTTTTTAAATTTAAATATTTGGGTAATTTTTGTTAATAGAATTACCATGCTAGGGTTAGTGGTATTGAATTTTTTTAACGTAGCCTAGTGTATAATAAGTAACTTTACCATTCTAAAGACACATGTCAGCAATGGAAGAATTTAACCTGACATATGATTAGTTACTGTGCCAATGATAGGATATGAATTTTCATGGAAGAATTTAACCTGACATATGATTAGTTAAAATGCATTGTTGCAATGATAGGATATGAATTTTCATGGACCCTATCTTTGATTTTTGTTTTTTTCATTTCAATAGTTTTTTTCATTTCAATAATGAATTGTTGAATTTTTCTAACAAAAAAGCTTTAAAGATTCCATGAAATCAAACGTTCTCAGTAAATTACAAGAAGCTTTTGCTAAAAATAATGTATGTCCTCCAGATATCAAAATTTGGTTGTATATATACTCAAATTAAAATCTACTTGAGCTTACCTGAGTTAAGGATAAGCTTCAACTGCAGTAAATTATGGTGCTCACGAGGGACAGTATGAAGAGCATCCTCCTCGTCCTGCCACAATTCGTTTCTGAGTTCGACAAAGAGAGGAATGAGCGTCCTGGTAGTCTCCTTCTCCATCTTTTGAAGGCCTCTTCTGAATGCCATAACTGAAAAACTTATGGAAGGCCCATTTTGAGATTCTTCGGCTCATTCGCCTTGTGACAATGGTGCTCTCCTCCTCTTCCTTTGCAATTACAGCTATGAAGAAAGCAACAAAAGGTGAGGAACAACCTGACCAACCAACTAGTCTACAATTGAGCAAAAAGTTAAGATGAGAATTCAGTCTATCAAATAATTTGAAGACAACCTTCTAATTTAAATTTGAATCAACGGTCAATCCATAAATGGAGTGTATTTGTGCTCTTGTTTATATATTCACTAACATCAATCCATCACAAGTCCCAATGTTTGCATTCTCTCTCACACAACAAACTAACAAGATTAGAATGGAATTTGGTAGAATTTCTTCATCGCAGCAGCCACTCCACTCCTCATGTCTCTCAACAACCCAAATATTTTGTCATTGTTTATTCTCATTGCCCCTCATCTAGCAGTCAGTTGTCAAAATAAGGAGTTTTTCATAACTGTGTGGGGAGAGGCAAAGAAACAATGTAATGCACAGAAAAAACGATTCTATTGCTCACTTACTGAATGGTTACATAGCTTTTGATTTTATAGAGAGAGAGGAAACTTCTGGAGCCTCCCGATACAATCTGGAGTGTTGATGGAATGTTCTGTAGCGTTTACGAGAGGCGGTGGAAGAACAGTAGCGGTGGTTGAGTGGAAGGTTCTGATTTAATGACGGTAGGTAGAAATTAACGTATTCCAACACTCCCCCCTAATTTCTACTACTAATGCCCAATGCTTCTCTTA
>JZKD02S1690864.1:482823-497653 GCA_000966675.3 Picea glauca
CCTGAACAGGGTCTTCTGTAAGAGGTAGACGAACTGGATCATAAGCAAACTCTTGCACCAATATATCAATATACTCTTCGGGGATACTAATACTCTCGGAACCCATTTTAGAACTTGTACGTGAGATATTTGTTTCTGAATTTTTCTTCTTAAAAAACTAGAACTTAGAACTTGGACGTGAGATATTTGTCTCTGATTAGTTCTTTTAAATATACATATACACTTATCCGTGGGTCAGGGAAGTCGGCTGCACACGGCTTACAACAAAATTGTGTTATAATAATGGAACGGTCAATCCAAAAGCCTTTTTTGGAACCACGAGCCACATGAGGTGAAGTTACAATAGTGGGTAAAAGTCGAAAGAAGTATCAAATTTAGAGGCATGGATTTTAACTTTAATTTTTGAAAGAATGGAGGAAGGATCTGCTCTAATTTTTTTATAATATTATAACTTGTAGGAATTTAATATTTGTTTAAATATTTTGATTTATTAATGTTAAATAAGTAAAACATATATTAAATTAATAATTACAATTATATTATTTTACTTTGAAGATTTATAAAAAAAAATTAATTAATTTTTTGGAAACATGGACATATATTGAATTGAATTGAAGAATTTATTTATGCAAAAATGAATTAAACTTAGAGTATGTATTAAGGAAAAATGTTACAACATAAACAAGGTTACAATTTTGGAATACTACATATTTGTAATATGATCCCCCTTCCCATAAAGGTTGAAGGATCATCCTATATGATACTTTTTTTATTTCTTGGATTGCTTAAACATATTTTAATCATTTCCCCCATATCGGGTGACAAGGAAGAGATCGTCCATGGGGCCGCCACCAGAGGCAGGCCGCCACATGTCCCCCCCACTCACCAATGTCTTCCACACACTTCAAACCAATGCCACTTCACATAATGGAGAATAATCACACCATAAAGATGTGTAGAGCTTGGATCAAGGCTCACCGTGGCCATCTTGCTTATGCTCTAGTTATGATTCATCCTTGGTACCTCGCCCTTGACCGGTACATGCTTCTCATCCAAAATTCCATTATGGGAACACATTCGAATTTAACTCCATTTACTCGTCTCCTCTACATCCATTATGACGACACCTCCAACTCCTTATTTGACTCATTGCCCAATTATTTTATCTCTACTCCCCATAGTATTCGACTCTGTCACCTTTCTCCCTTTCTACTTATCCCTCGCCTCTACACCTTCTCTTCGTCGTTGGCTCACCTTCCACCCTCCTACTCGTCCCACTACCCATTTTCTCTTACTCAAATGGCCCATGGTCACCGCTCTCGTCGTGATCGTGGAGGCTCCTCTTGCAAACCTCGCAGGTGCTTGGGTTCTTGTCTTGAAGTTGTTGTAGAAGGGCTATCTAACTCTCACCTCACTCACACTCCTCCCCACATCCAAGCAAAGATTGGTCTTGAAGAAGATGATGCTCGAATACTATGACTCTCGGCCTCATACGATGAGGTCCTAGACTCCATTAGTTCGTGGATCCCAGACACCGGCAACACTCGGTCTGAGGTCTCTCAATACCTAAAGACCGTTGAAATCTATTAACACCTGAAGCTCTTGTTGGGATGTGTCTTGGTCAATTGCAAGGAGGACAAGAATGAAATTATGCTCGATCTTGATGAAATACAAGGTCAACTTCAACTCCATGACTACAAATTGAACCTCATGGCCAAACATATGGCAAGAATATACCTCTCACACGTCACTCTACCTCAAGCCTAAGTGCCTCTAGATGAGGGCCAACCCTCTACCCAATCCTAATGATCTCTAGTTTTTTCATTATGTTGTTTAATTTAGGAGGTCTTGGGATTTCATCCCACCTCATCTCTGTCAAAATAGGAAAAATAAGCAAATAGATTTTGTTTTTGATACGGTAACTAGCACTAATTTCAGTTATGTCCAGTCTTTTAGTTTTAAAAGAAAACATTTTCATATTATGTCAGACAATTTGATGCATGGTTGTTGGTCTGGTTTACCTAGCAGCAAGCCAACACCAATATTTTTGTACACTTCTCTAATGACATGTTGGCGGGTCTAAATTCACCCGACAACAATAAGGGGTTATTCTTGATAAGAAGTCCCAATTAGACCTCTCACCGTTTGGAATAGGGAACCCATGAGGGAACGAACCCATCTAGATTCTGGCCCAACAACCATTGTTGGTTTGGTTCTACCGGTTACGTCTTGGTCCACCAATGAGGGTGAGTGATGGGTGATTGTGCAAACGAAAGATGTATATGAAGACTATCTAAATGCATACCTAATCTAATTCTATTCTACCCTATCCTATCTAGGAGTGAATTAACRTAAGTGAATGAGCTATGGCATGAAACTAAATCTACCAATAGCTTCACCCATATAGCTGAAATAAAGAAATAAGGTTAGATAACACATGCACATGAATATATAACCATAATAGTCTAAGTCACTATATCACATACATTAGCAACTCATTCTCTAAGGACATGTAATATAAGAAAGAATGACAAAATTACAAGAAGACATGTATTGCATTAGAATAGTCCATAAACAAGCATGCTCTTACAACCCATATGAACAACAATCATCTTGCTTGAAATAGTTCACAGCAAAAACAACCACACATGCAATTTCTTCTCTCTGACAAAATTTGGCCCTGAGGGCTTCTTTGTATTAACAGTTTCAACAATAGTACATGAAAACTCTAAGGACAACTCTCTAAGCTAGGGTCTCACATTCTTTGTTGCTTCACCCAAATTTAATTTCGTTAATTGTTGGGTCATTTGTGATGTACAGGCTCCTGCTCCACCCATTGAGACCAAGGTAATATATTAATAGAAAAAAGTTATAAATCCACCAAAACTCCCAACTAGCATCCATTGCGCTTAGCACTGTTTAGGAGATGAAAGGACCAAATTTCTCCCAAAGTGCATTTTAGAACCAACGCAAGACTTGTAGGTGTTTTGATTAACCCATATGATGCTAGGTGAGGCTTCCACAACGAAGATTTATTTGTAAAGTCAAGAAACACAAAACAAACAAGTTAGTACCATGTGCATGAAGAAAGTCACTAGGAACACTAAAACTTGATTATGACTATGATCTAAACAGAATAACGTGAGATAGGAAATTATTGACCAACTGTCTAGATATGCGTGGACAGTTTAGTCATTGGAAATGTAAGGATATTGGTTGATGAATGCAACAAGAAGGGATCTGAGTTGGGAGGGGGACAATATAACCCTCAAGGTGAAAGTGGGCTACGTTCACCTGATCAATGTTGGCAAGAGGGAGCAGATTGTATTCGATGTTCTCGATGAAGACGAGGGGTCGACATCCTTTTTCTGAAGCATTTGCGATAAGAGAGGGAAAATTTTCAATGAGTAGCGTGTCGAGAAGAAGAGGTGGACTTTGTTGATATGTAGTGCAATGAAGTGAAAGAGAAGGATGTCGCCGAAATGTGATGGAACGACGCAAATGGAAGGGGGTCAGCTGGTGAAAGGTGTGCACGCATCGAATATATTCATGTGACCAATGCCAGTGAAATGACATTAATCATGCAATCTTTGTCGACGATGAGGATGTGTGTCAGTGAAGTTTGGCGGAAGTGCGATAGCGTGTCAGCCAAGTTCAAAAGGAGGTGGATGATGTACTTTCAAGAAAATCAATGACATGTCAATGCAAAGGTGGAAGAAGGATGCATGCGTTAGTACACTATGTATCAGCGCATGAAGAGGGGACTCACTGAAGTGAAAGTCATCGGATATAAGTGATCCAAGGAGGAACCAAAAGTGGTAAAGTGAAGTAGGGTGAGGAGAACTTAGGCATAACTATTTTCATTAGGGAGAGAGTGTGAGGGTTCCGGTTGCAAGAATTAAAGGGGGCCCAATTTCTTGTCTTGGATAGAGGATAAGACAAGAAAATTCGGAGACTGTTGTGTGGGCACAACATGACAATATAAAGAATATAGAATGTTTACAAAAAATAACATATTCTAACAATTTGATTACATAAGATTAACATTTTGTTTTTACAAGAACTGAGAAATATATATTAAAAAGTGTAGATAAATCCACTTTATTACGAAAAAAGGACCATTAGAGGCCTTCGATAAGTAAATACTTTGAAGCTTGGAAATACTAAAACAAAATTGGTGTTCTTAGAGTTTCCACATTCCTTAGCTATACTATATTGATTGTATTTTGTAGAATACAATTTATAAAATACTCTGTTTATATATATCGAAAAGAAAAACATGACATCTGAATTTTAAAAGAACTCAACAACCCGGTTCCATTTTGATCTTTGAATGGCCCTGCTACTCCCAAATTGACTCTGTATGGGGCTCGTTGAGGTCCGGAATTTGGTTGAATGTGATTGAATTTACATTCTTGGATGCTCCTTGGGTGCTTTTCGGTGTGCTTGGATGTTGAAGAGTTCGTTCAAATTGATCCAAATGACACCGCATTATCTCCATACTGCTATGTTGCTCTTCAATCTGACTCATTTGGGCATAACTTTCATCTTGAAACCTTTCAATCAAGTTTCTATGTTGAGAGAGGGTTTCAAGTTCAAATTTTAGAGTGGAGATGAGTGCTCCCATTTGAATTCACGTCCTTTGGAAGCCCACACATTCCTCCTCGGGTTCCAGCTGACCAGAGAAAACAAGAAGGCCTTTGACACCCAACATATGTACTAGTGTTGATGCGCTTTGATTCCTCTAAGAATTGTCCAATCTCCTCATCATCATGGCCCATACCCGTAGCCAAGACATGGAAGCTTGCTTCAATACCTTGCAATCTAATTTCATAGAGACACAACAAGAAGTGAGACAACTTAGTGCCAATATTGCCACCATCAATAAAAACATGCATTCCTCCATCGTCGCCTCGATCGAGGAACTCAAAGAAGACCTCAAACAAGACATTACTACCCAGCTTGAATCTGTCGCTGCGATGATCTACACCAAGCTGCATATCCCTGTAGATCCCCCCTTATCTGATCCACCTTTGCATACCAAAGTTGAAACTTCCTCTCGTTCCCATAATTTTCAACCCCATCACTTTCAGCATGACCTACACCTTCCGTGTGTGGATGTGACCAAATTTGATGGCTCAGATCCCACTGGTTGGGTAACTCAAATGGAACATTATTTCTCTTTGTACGACATTAAAGATGCGTTGGCCAAACTTCATTATGGTGTTCTCCATCTAGACCAAGAACGTTGGCAATGGTGGCAATGGAGAAAAACTGCCCATCAAGGGTATGTTTCTTGGACACATTTTGTGGCATAGCTTTATGAATGCTTTGACACTGACACCAACCATTTAGGTCGTTTGACAAAGTTGAAACAATCTAGCACAGTGGAAGACTTTATAGTTGCTTTTGAGCGATTGGCTTTTCGTACAGAGGGCATGTCTAACGCTTTTTCTCGAGAATGTTTTATCAGTGGCCTCAAGGATGAGATTCGTGCCCATGTCCTCATGGCTTGGCCTTCGAGTTGGGTGGAGGCTACTAAAAGAGATAAGGAAGCACAATAGGCTGTCTCTTCTCAAAACCGGAAACCCTCCTTTATTCCTTGAACTAAACCAGTAAATCCCACTCTTCCTTCTACTCCACTAAAGATCCAAAAATTGACCAGGGCCGACATGGTTGAACGCCAACTCAAAGGCCTTTGTTATAATTGTGATGAAAAATATTTTCCGGGACACAAGTGTAAGGAACAAAATATTTTTATGGCCATCTTGAAGGATGTTTTGAAAGAGGATGTTGAAGCTCCCCTTGTGTTTGTGTCACCTGAACCCACTGACATAATCCCTCCCTCAAACCCTCCTGAACTAGAACCAATCATTTCTCTAAATGCTCTCACTGGCTTCTCTGCTCCCCAAACCCTCAAGCTAATTGGTTACATCAAGAATAGGAAGGTCATCATTATTGTTGATAGTGGAAGCACCCATAATTTTATTCATCACCACATTGCCCAAGAAACTAATTTCTATATCAGTACAGTCAATAATTTCCAAATCATGATTGCCAATGGTGGGTCCATGAAATGTGGAGGGCGTTATGAAAATGAGTGTCTCCAAATTAGTGACTACCACCTAAAGTATTATATGTTTGTTATCAACATGGGTGGTTGTGACATTGTGTTGGGTGCATACTGGCTAAGGAATTTGGGTTCCATTCTCATGGATTTTAAGGAATTAACCATGCAGTTCAACCAGGAGGGCCAACAATATAAGCTCCAAGGCATCACCGTTGGTTCCCCTGATATCATTAGTTCCCATCTCATGGAAAAGCCGCTCAAAAAAGGTCATTCTTGCATTATTTCCCAACTCCATGCCATACAAGCAACTGTGCACCCTTTGTGTCATAGGACCTCCAATCCATCCTCTCTAAACATCAAGTGGGTTTTTCCACTCCCCGGGGACTCCCTCCTTTCCATGGTGTTCATGATCATTTCATTCCCCTTGTCCCAGGAAGCCTTCCTCCCAATATTTGTCCCTATCATCACCCGTTTTCCCAAAAAAATGAAATTGAGAAAATGGTTTAAGAACTGCTTAACGTAGGTGTTATCCGCCCTAGTATGAGCCCCTACTCTTCTCCTATTGTCATGGTCCTTAAGAAATAAGGTTCTTGGTGCATGTGTCCTGACTTCTGCGCCCTCAAAAAACTCACCATTAAAGACAAATTCCCCATTCATGTCATTGATGACCTCTTGGATGAATTGAGTGGTGCCCAATTCTTTACTAAACTTGATCTTCGTTCTGGCTACCACTAGATCTATATGAAAGAGGCAGACATTCCTAAGACTTCCTTTAGAACTCATGAGGGCCACTATGAGTTTTTGGTCATGCCCTTTGGCTTGTGTAATGCTCCCTCCACTTTCCAAAGCCTCATGAATCATGTCTTATGTTCTTGTCTTCGTCATTTTGTTTTAGTTTTCTTTGATGACATCCTCATCTATAGCAAAACCTAGACAAACCATCTTTCTCATGTGGATCGAGTTCTCCATCTACTCTCTCAGCACCAAATTTTCCTGAAACAATCTAAATGTGCTTTTGGCACCTCAAAAGTCGAGTACTTAGGTCATCTTGTTGGCAAGGTCGACATTAGGGTGGATCCTAAAATGATTGAAGCTATGCAAGACTGGCCTCACCCAAAGACTCTCAAAATCTTGCATGGATTTCTGGGCTTAATAGGTTATTATCACAAGTTTGTTAATAATTATGGAAAGATTGTGGCACCTCTCACTGCACTCCTTAAAAAGAATTCTTTCACTTGGACTCCAGTAGTTGCTCAGGATTTTCAAACCTTGAAGATGACCATGTGCACCACTCCAATCCCGGCCCTTCCTGATTTCACAAAGACCTTTGTTCTGGAATGTGATGCTTCATGGAAAGGAAATGGCGTTGTCCTTATGCATGAGGGTCAACCTTTGGCCTTTACTAGCAAACAACTGTCTGAATGAAATTTGGGAAAATCAATCTATGAAAATTAAATATTGGTTATTCTGCATGCCATTGATTTTTGGTGCCCTTATCTATTGGGGCAACGCTTCCAAATTAAGACAGATCATCAAAGCCTCAAGTATTTTATGGAACAACACATTTCCTCCCTAGAGCAACGAAAATGGGTGACTAAGCTCTTTGGATATGATTATGAGATCATTTACAAGAAAGGTAAAGACAATGTGGTTGTGGATGCACTTTCCCGAAAATATGAAGATGAAGAGTCCATTTTTTCTCTCTCCTTCATTGTACCAGATTGGCTCCAAGTTGTTCGCCAAGAATGGCTACACGATTCCAAAAGTTTGCATCAGATACAACAATTGTAGTACAATTCTCCAGTTTCCCTAGGGTACTCTTGGCTCCATGATGAGCTTCGATACAAAGTCCATTTCTATTTAAGTAAACAGTCAAAACCGAAATCCATGGTACTTTCTAAGCTTCATGCTACACCCATAGTGAGGCACTTTGGGTTTACCAAAACCTATGACAGGGTCAAACATTCTTTTTTCTGGGAGGGTATGAAACAAGACGTTCATAATTTTGTGGCTGAATGTGATTTGTGTCACGCAACAAGGGAGAAATAGTCAAATATCCTAGCACACTACAACCACTTCTGATTCCACCTGCTATTTGGCGGGATATCTCTATCGATTTTATTGTCGACTTACCTAAATCGGGCAATAAATCAATCATCAAACAATGCAACATTAGATACAAAGAATCTAAGTTTTTTTTTATAAAAATTCAGGTTTTCTTTTGCAAATTGTCCTGAATCTTTTCTATATTTATGCCTAGTCTCATCACTTTTCTTCTTATAACATTCTCTAGCAAGATGCCCAGTCCTACCACAATAGAAACACTTAGGCTCATTTCTATTAGATGACATAGCTTGATTTGGATTTGGAAGTGACTTCCTCTGAAATGGACTTCCACCTTTACTTCCTTCTCCGTGTTTCCCTGTAGATAATTTATTCTTTTTCCATAATGCTAAGTCTTGATTTTGAGGCTTGAAGTTCACGTGCCTCTCTTTTTCTTGCAACAAAATTCATGTCGGATCCTCAAAGGTGGGAGCCTTTTCCCTTGATACAAGTCATGTTATAAACATCTGATAATCTTCTAACATTCCATTTAAAGTGATTGTGACAAGATCAATACTAGATATTGTTTCTCCTATATCTCCCAACTTGTCTTTCAACTCTTTAATTCTTGCAACAAAAGCATTAACAGGCTCATTTGCTTATGTTTTAATACTCAATAGTTTACTTTTCAGGAAAAGAATTCGAATTGTATTTTTAATCTCATACAAATGCTTAAGTCTTTTCCAAGTATCAGTAGGAGTCTTACAATCCCTAATATGAGGAATTATATTATCTTTCATAGATATTCTTAACAATACCTTTTCTTTGTTTTCCCATTTGTCCCAGTCTTGGATCAACATTGTTGTTGCACCTCCATCTGCATCGGGTTTCTCTTCATATCTTCTTGCGATTGTCCATATACCATACCCTTCCATTAGGGTCTGCATCTTGAATTTCCAATTAGTGTAATTCGAGCCATCCAATTTATTGGCTTCATTGAGATAGTTTTCTACGATTGGATTTGCCATCCATGCAAACTCCTTCTCCTTCTAGGCAGTCAATGAAACAATCACATGCCTGGTATTTTCTCAAATAACTATCCACGCTCAAAACATCGATAGATATGATACGCCTCAATATGCAAACTCCTTCCACCTCCAGTTTGCATCAATATTTGGCACTCAACGCAGGCTTCACAATACCTCCATGCAGGTGAGAAACAACGATATCTTAGGGATTTAAGAGCAGAGCGACAGGCCAACATCGACACTCCGGCAACGACACTCAACCACGGCCTAGGGATTGAATCTTCACGCAATTCTGACGACAATTATGGCCCACATAGATCTCAGACTTCATGCAGGTAGCTACTTACTCCAACAACCAATGATCTGAGACTAACACAGATGTAGCTCCTCCTTGATAGCGCTGCTCTGGTCGCCCAACACAACACTCATTAACCACGCAATAGTTTCACAACAGTCAAAAAACAAAATGCAACAATCAATCTTTCTGTGAATCAACAACGAACAATCCCTCAGATGGCGAAAAATGGCCTAGTCTTTCTTTCGTTCAATGCCAAAACGTTGAATCGGAGATCAACTCTCTCCTTAGCAGTGATCGGTTTCCTCCTTGGAAAAGACTCTCAACCATGCAATCAATTAAACTGGGCAGTGATTCTTCACCTACTTGTAGTTTAACCACAACCAAATACCTCCAGCAATATACCTCTTCCAATTGGGTGACAAAATGATCTCCAACAGTGACTCACGCTCTACAACGGTGTCTCACCAATCACGACCAGACTTGCAACAATTTTCTCTAGAAAAATAGAAAGAAAGACTCTCTTCATAGCGATTACACTGGCGTGACTTTTTTTCATGCATCTGACTCCTCCAAGACAATGGCGACTCTATTACAGCAGGACACGACCCTCTCTTCAATGGTGACATAGATATGCACCAAGGTATGACACCAACAACGTCTCACATTCCTCAGCCACTTCGTCACCTGGCTATGATACCAACTTAAAAAATGGAAAGACAAACTGAATGAATGAATATCGCTACTCTCAGGTGAGACAGACTACACCCGGAGATAGCCAGAGCATAACTGCTCACTCCATTGAAATTCCACAATAAAGATACATGATTATAAAGGAATACATTCGGTTCAAGGAAATAGAGCAAATCACTAGAAAATAGGATCTAGGTCTAAATAAATACACAATCGTAACTATGTAACTATCTAACAAATATTTTCTCCATTATTTCTAAGTAAATTGTGTAAAAAAATTAATTTAATTAAATTTTAAAATAAAACAAAATAAAATGTGTTGTTTTACTTTTTTTGGGATCATAAAATTAACAAATTATTTTTTAGTAATATGTGTTTATATTTATGAGGGTTAGATAGATTTATGTTAGTATAATTTTAATTATAAATATTATTATTATTGGTGAAATTCTATATTATTCATACTTATATTGCATTATTTTTATGTTAATTTATATTAATGATTATATATGGTAGGAGTTTATCTATATTATATTATCTATAATTGTATTAAATTTTATTATTATTATTTTCATTAAAAAAACTTAATATTAATTATATTATAAGAAAAAATAATATTAATAATATTATATTTATATTAGGTAGGGATTTTTATTTAAAATATAAATTTCATAATCTCAATTATATTATTTATATTTAGAGATATAAATTCAATAATCTTCATTATATTATTCATATTTACATTATATTCATTTTCTAATATTAATTTATATAAGATATAATAAAATATGAATAAAGTTTTATTTTAAAATATTATTTATATAAATATACACATTAATAATATAAAAATATAAATATTTACCACATTTTATTTTATTAATAATATAAATATTAACCTACTAATAACAATAAACAACATTTTAAGTTAACTTCGTGCAAAAGGGAAAAAATGGATGTAAAGAGTAACATATAAATGTACTCCATATCTGATCATGTGTAGATTTATAACAAATAAAGAAGAAATCAAGTAGATAAATCAATTTGATTTTAACCTCATGCATAAGGGAAAAAATGGATGTAAAGACTAACACATAAGTGTACTCCATATCCTATATGTGTAAATTTATAACAAATAAAGAAGAAATCAAGTGGATAAATCAATTTGATTTTTACAAAATAAAATGTGTTGTTTTATCTTTACCCTTCTATTCCTTAAGGGAGTGTCATTTGAAGATCTTTATACATGTTTAAAGTTTTTACTTAGTTATATGTTGGAAGTTTTTACTTAGTTTTCCATTCTGAAGTTTTTATTTAGTTACATGTATTTCAACATTTTTGCATATCATGTCAAAGCTTAAGTTTCTTGTCATCTATAATAATAGTTCAAAGCATGTAATACTTCATGGGCTGCCAGGATTTTCTTCAGTTACCCAGCTCAGGTCCGTCTTACTTAAGAAGTTGTGCTTCCTCTATACAAGTACTGTAGATCCTGGGAGTGCTTGGAAAAATTGTTTGTTTGTCTATGTGAGGGCTTGGGAAATATGACTCTATTTGATAAAGCACAAGCCCTCAAGTTTCCGAAGTTTGTAGAAATTAACTTTGATCACTGTATCGATTTGGAGGAATTGCCAGGAAACATATGCAGTTTAACTTCCCTGTAGAGGTTATCTGTCACTAATTGCCATCTTATCCAAAATTTACCTGATGACTTGGGTAGGTTGAGGTCACTTAAGTTACTAAGATTGTCTACATGTCCAAGCTTGTCCATGTTTCCTCCCATTTGCAGACTTCAGTAACTAGAATTTCTTGATATTTCAATGTGCATGTCTTTGAAGGACCTTCCCATGGAATTTGGTCAGCTACCAAAGTTAAAGATGTTGGAAATGAATGAGTGATTTGGACTCAAGATGCTACCTAAAGCATTAGCCAAACTAAGGTCTTTAAAACATGTAATATGTGATGAGCACATTGAACAATAGTGGTTGACTATCAAAGCCTTGGCAATGCCTAATCTCACAGTGGATGTGGTCGAAGAACGCTTTAATTTGGACTGGCTTGATGATTGAAAAGGTTCATGAGACATCCTCTTGCCCTATGCAATACCTTCAATGCAAGACCCTTTGTTGGTCAATTATGTACAAACTATTTACAGCTATTAGGTCCTTATAATTTGGGGTTAATGATTGATGGGTGCTTTGTATACTTGTAAGCAAGAGATGACCAGGGAAATTTCTTGCGATACGCTATGATATTTGTATATATTCTTAGCTATTGTTGTTATACAGTATTGTAATAAGTAATTTGAAATTATGATGTGTATGAAAGAGTTGATTATATAAATCTATGGAATGCAAAGTTGTGTCTGAATTCGTACAGACCAATCATATGTCAACATATCAAACATCTTAAATGGAGAAGAGTTGGTCGTATCTATTTGAAAAACTACATTTCCTGCCATTGGATCTATGTCTATCTGAAAAACTACATTTCTTTCCATGGGATCTATGTTCTTCATATTTTTCATACTTATTCATATTTTTCTTAATTTTGGGGATGGTCTACGAAATGGTTTTTTGGGGGGCGAATCCAACCACATAAATGTGCAGATAATTACTATTTTTTGTTGTTTAAAATCCATTTGTGAATGCAGAAATAGATTCAGCGTGTTGAAAAACTCCTGAGACACTCGGATTACACAGAAATAATCTCTGCGAATCTAACAATCTCCTATTGAATTTTGGGAAAATGTCTCCAGTGAAAAACCATTTAGTAGAGCGTAGCCAAGGAATTCTTTAACCCTCCATTACATGAAAAACAGAAATATGGTGATCCTGTTACGATTGGGGCCTGCTTTCATTCTTATCTAAATGAATCACCACCTCCTTTCATGCTTATCTAAATGATGGTGCACAAGGCCTTCAAAGCCAAGCTTGCATATCATTACAGACATAAGCAAATGGGCTCCGATGAGGCGGATTCTTCTAAGAGAAAAGGGCATATTTCGAAGATCAAGAAGTGGGTTGTTTCAATATTGGTCTGTAGTACTATAGGGATGTTAGCAAAATTCTTCTATAGTCTAATATTACTTATCCATGGAATCTAGAGCATTGTCAGACAATTCTCTGTGGATTTCTACAGTGTTTCGTGCCCTGCCATAGATTCGATAGCATTGGACACTCCTGCTCTTTTTCCACAACTGTTTTTATTGAGGTTATTGTTGTTTCACACAGAAAATACACTTTCCCTTCCCTCCATTTTACTGTAAATTTGATGATAATACCAACTAATACCGAATGTTTTATTTTTTGTTTATTCCCAAACTTAACTATGTTTGCTATCTGAACAAAATACTTTTGCAAAGCTCAATTTCCGTGGACTTTGCATTTGCAATTTGACATGGATGTGATGCTTCCATTATGATTAGTGTTATCGCTCAGTTTGTAGTCTAGGTCAGGTAGTTGCAAGGTAAGGATCAAACTGGCGTAACAGGAGCTTCCCCACCCACTGTCACCTCGATGGGGGGATCTTTCTATTTAGGGTGGCTAATCCCAAGGGAGACGTCCCTAACAATCTGTCGTTTTGAAAGGCTAAGGTTTAAATGATCAAGGTAATTTTTCCCTTTCACAGATTACCGCCAAGAAGATAGTCAAGATTAAGGTATTCCACAGAATAGGCACCTGTTTACGAGACAAGGAAACAATAAAACTAAAATGTGCAACAATGGTTAGTGCTTCATGAATTAATGACTATCAACAATTAATATACCTGAGCATAAATAGCAGTAATTATTGACGAAGTCAATGATTGCAAAAAAATGACAATGACTTGTAATATTACTTGTCAATAAACATTGGAGATGATATATCATTCAAAGTATATGATCAATCTTAAAATTATCATAAAATATCATCACTTGCTCATTCAATACAAGAGTGTTGCGTCACTATACTAGAGGTGACGTCAACCTAGTTCTAGGGTTAGTTTGATAGGCAAAGAGGTGGACGTTTTGCAAATTAGGCTAAGGGAAATTATCAACACTTCAATGTCTATCACTTAGATGACTAAGACACAACGTTTTACATCAACCAAAATCTTAAACTACGCATGATGTCATCATCAAGTTAGGGTTAGTGAGACGTTAGGGTTAGTTAGGGTTTCAAATTTAGGAAGTTTGAAAGGTTTTTTTTGACACAAGAAGCTCAACGTTGGAGGTCTAGACTAGTGCCTTAGGGTATTATGGAGTCAAGAAGTAAGGGCTAGGTCTCGAGAGAATCTAAATCTAAGGACAAGAGAGTTAGGATTTATGGTGCTGCAATGGCAGGGCCATAGAGTCAAAACCCTAAGGGGAGGAGGCTCATTCCGGTGTTGCTTAAGCAAGGCCTCATGCTCCTCCCTCTTTCCCTAAAAATCCTTGGCAAAATGGCTAGCTTCAAAACATAAATCTAAGGGTGAAAGGTGTTGCAAGAGCAAGGCCCTTCAAACCCTAAAAACTCAAAACCCTAGGTGTAAACTCAATTAGGCATAGGACGTCTTCTTTCTTCAACTTATGTTAAAAGGCTACTCAGAAAAAGGGGAGCTAGTGTAGAAACGGCTAGTCTATATTCTCCTTAATCAAATGGCTAAACAAGTTTTCTATCATGGGGACATGAAGCAAGGACCTACTTGTGTGCTTGCTACCTAGGGTTTCAATGATTAAGCAAA
>JZKD02S1690864.1:501793-518050 GCA_000966675.3 Picea glauca
CATGATACCTCGTACCAATTACCTCATGGAGCAAGAGTCTTCTCCGATGCAAAAGCAAGCCGGTAGTGATGGAGGCTGGTACTGCCGACAGGACAAAGTTGGCTGAGAAGAAGAATATGGGTCCTCTAGGACCATGCTTAGGTCGCTCCTGCTCTCGGTACTCCATGTCTAGGACCATGTGGGCCTCGAGACATGATCTCCTAGTTATCCCTGGATATCGGGGATAACAAGACCAAGGGCAGGTGTTGTCTGAAGGTGCCTTTGTAGGAGGCGAGTTGTACCTGTCATGGATGCATTTTTTCCAAGCCCTTTATTGCCTTTATTTTTCTTTTATTGCTTTTCTTTCTTTTTTACTTCAAGGTCTGACTATAGGACACTGCCTTGGCTTGGTGACCAGAGCTGATAGTGTTACCCACTGGTATCTTCACAGAAATGATAAGGCTGGCTCGTGATGAGACCCCCTTTCCTTTGGTCATGCAACCAAAGGTCACTGCTCTGGCGTGGTGACCAGATAATGGCAATGTCATACCACTGGATACCTATGAACATAATGGGCCGGCTCGCGATGAGACCTCCCATCCTCTTAGTTAGGTCTTGTTTTTTATTATTTTTCGTAGGGTCCCTTTAGTTTCTTATCGAGAGGCCTTTTACTACCTTCTCGGGGATCCCTGGGCAAAGCATCTCTAGGTTTCATTTCTTATGGCTTTTATCTTTTACCAGCTACTTTTACCCCCTAGGCCTTTAGCCCCTTCTTCCCACAAGACAAAGTGTAACCCTAAAAAGGTCATCCTAATGGTCGGACTAGGGGAATTGGATAGATGTGCAGGAGATAAGATGAAAAATGATAGAATGGTGGGAGTGGACGATGGCTCTGCAAATCCCCCTTGGTGGCTAACCAAAACCCATGAATACAATCTTGCTAAGTCACCCCACCAATCACCCCAACAATGGTCAAGTGGATTAGTGTAAGATCCAAGCAGTCATCAGAAATGAAAGGAACCTAATGCATATATAAGAAGGTTATAACGATCAAACCTAACACATACCATGTTACCTTGGACCAATTACCTCATGGAGCAAGAGTCCTCTCCGATGCAAGTCCAAGCCGATGATGCTAACAAGACAAATTTGGTGAAGAAGAAAAAGGACGGGCCCTCCAGGGCCATTCTCAGGTCAATCCTGCTCTCGGTACCTCATGTCTAGGACCTGTGGGCCTCAAGACATGATCTCCTAGTTATCCCTAGATATTGGGGATAACATATGGCTCCAACTCGAGGACATGTGCTAACTGTAGAGCACGTGAGAATCTCAACAATCTCTGGCATAAACCTGTAGACCTTCTCACACTTGACAAGAAAGAATCAGCGACAAAAGATGGGGTGGTATTGCTACCCCACAAAATAATATAAGCATACATATGAGATAAAACAATCAAGATGCATATATAAGGGAAACAAACAATAAATGCAGACGGTATAATACACAGAAATGCCTACCTACTCATACTTACCTGTGTAATCATGTCCCACCACCTTGGTGGGGTTTGAGGAGGCGTCCACTGATGGGTAATGAGCGCCTTCTTCCTTCTAAGGTGGACAAGTAATAAGAGTTATCTATTGATTCCATTCCGACCTTGAAGGGTCCGAGCCATGATTGTGTACTTCCTTTTACATTAGTAGGCTCTCCTTTCTGAATATCCCACATCCATACTAACTCTCCCTCCTTGTATTTTCGGATCTTGCATTTTTTAGTTCCTTGAACAACCCTGGTGTATTGTACTAAGGGAGGTGGATGAGATTTTGGAGTAAAGGTTTCTTGCTGGGACGGATGTATCTGCACATCTTCTTCATTCTTTGATCTTTTCAGTATTTTCACTGTCCCTACTTCTTTATTTTGAAATTGGTCTAGAAGTTGTTGATATTCCTCTTTCTTGGGCAACTCAATCTGGTCAAAGTCTTCTTCTGTAGTAAAGGGCATGTCTTCCGGAGAGTATTCTTGAAGAGTTTGTATCACATCTTTTTGTGCTTCATTCTCAGCAGGGGCAACATCATGTACATGAGTTTCGGTTATTGGCACATTGAGTAATCGTCTAGTTGTCCCATCCTTCAAAGGTAATCGCAGAAAAGTGAGATCCATCTCAAGGGACCCGCCTATCATTGCACCAAACTTTCTAGACAAAAGCATTCCCCACACATTCGGAACATCAACAACTATAATGTCTATTCGAACTGTCTTCTCGGGGAATTCCTTCAGTTGTACTTCGACGTTTTCAATCACACCATGTGTGGGTATAGATTTGGATTAAAATCCGCACACGTTTCTGTAAGGCCTGGTTACCTTCAGGCTCATCTGCTGCATGACTTTGAGAGACATCATGTTTGCACCAACACCTGTATCTAGCATGCAGTTGTTGAGATATTTATTGTTCATCATAAGATTCATGAAGAAAGGAGGATTTTCACCGTAGTGGATTCTGAAATGATTAGCTTGTAACATAATTGGGGGGTCCACAGGCTCAGCCATTCCTGAAAAGAAGTTGTTGAAGCGTTCTTTAATAGAAGGGATTTTGATGGCTTCTTTTAGAGGAAAATTCACATGCATTTTTGACAAAGATCCTTCAAGGTCAAAATCAAGGGTAATCTTGTCAGCTTTGGGATTCTTAGGAGGAGGAACTTCATATGATTTTGACTGGTCATTTGTAGGTTGGCTTGGGTTCCTTCTCTGAGACACTTGGACTTCTTGCCTTTTTAGCTTCTCACGTGATTCTTGATCCAAGTTTTTGATTATGGCTAACCTTGTTGCTCGAGCTGCTTCCTTCAAGGCTTGTTTATGTTCTTCATCAGTGATGTTTATCTGAGGGAAGTCTGAGAAGCAGTCAAAGTTGTTGACTTGTTGTTGGTTGGCATTATAAGGACACTCATTATCCTAATGAGCTTCACTGCACTCCAAACACCAATGATTTTCATCAACAGCATTTGCAGAGGCCAGAGTATTTGGGACTTCATTTTCATTCTTCGGTTTGTAATTTTGATTCCCCTTTTGGAATGTCCCTTTGAATGGAGGTCTAGGCGCCTAGGTCTGGGACTTTTCAAGTCTCACGATCCAGTTCATCATTTCCTCTTGATTCTTCATGATGCTATCTACTGAAGCTTGTAACTTACTGATACTGGTACAAAGATCTCAAGCTGGCTCAACATTGTGTATTGTTTTCTGCTTGACATCTATTTTCCCCCTAGGGTTGGCAAAAGGCTCAATCTTGGATGAAAGAAGGTTTCCTTCAATCTTTTTTGCAAGCTCTTGGGCTTCTTGAATGGATTGAGGGTATTTGTCTCTGAGGAGATACCCTAACTAGCCATTGAAAGATCTAGTATAAATGTGAATGAGATAATCATCTTTCGGATGATGGCTTGGGGGAATTCGTTGGAGTAAGGCTTCAAATCTGGTATGAAACTCCCGAATGGATTCATTCTCACGTCTGGCAATGCCATTTAGTCAGGTGAGAAGCATATTCGAGTCTTCCTTGATGCTCCACCTTCTGAGGAAGATTTCTTCAAGTCTATCCATGGTCTTAATGCTTCCATCAGGTAGGCCAAGATACCAACGTCTTGCAGCATCGTAAAGGGTAGTAGAGAAGAGCTTCATGACTAAGTATTCAGCATCATCACTAATGGGGTGAAGCTGAAAAAATGCCCAGAAACTGCTCATGTTCTCTTCGGCACTAGCAGCATCAGTGCCGGTGAACTTAGGCAACCACTTTTCATATTTAGGTGGCATTTGCCTAGGGTAACCAGGTATGGCTGACATGTCTAAAGGCTTAAACAAAGTAGATGACCATTGTCTCTGATTGTTGACTAGGTTTGTAGTACTGGTCTGAGAAGTAGACATGTTTAAAGGAAGTCTCTTTCCAAAAAGTGACTTGACAACAGGTGAATTAGCAGGAGGCTTCCTTCTGAAAGCTAGAGGAGGGTTATTGAACCTCCTTTTGGTTTGTGGAGTCGCCAGATATTTTCCTTCAAACTACCAAAGAATAGGGGGGGGAAAGTAGTGGAGTCGCCAGGTAAGCTTGTAAGAAAAGATTTATGAGGAAAGGCTTACCAAAGGTTTGTCGTTGAGGAAGATTGACTTAGTGTTCCCCGGCAACGACGCCAAAATGTTATTGCTCAGTTTGTAGTCTAGGTCAGGTAGCTACAAGGTAAGGATCAAACTGGCATAATAGTAGCTTCCCCACCCACTGTCACCTCGATGGGGGGATCTTTCTATTTAGGGTGGCTAATCCCAAGGGATACGTCCCTAGCAATCTAGGGTTTTGAAAGGCTAACGTTTAAATGATCAAGGTAACTTTTCCCTTTCACAGATTACCGCCAAGAAGATAGTCAAGATTAAGGTATTCCACAGAATAGGCACCTGTTTACGAGACAAGGCAACAATAAAACTAAAATGTGCAACAGTGGTTAGTGCTTCATGAATTAATGACTATCAACAATTAATATACATGAGAATAAATAGCAGTAATTATTGACGAAGTCAATGATTGAAAAAAAATGACTATGACTTGTAATATTTCTTGTCAATAAACACTGGAGATGATATATCATTCAAAGTATATGATCAATCTTTAAATTATCATAAAATATCATCACTTGCTCATTCAATACAAGAGTGTTGCATCACTATACTAGAGGTGACGTCAGCCTAGTTCTAGGGTTAGTTTGATAGGCAAAGAGGTGGACGTTTTGCAAATTAGGCTAAGGGAAATTATCAACACTTCAATGTCTATCACTTAGATGACTAAGCCACAACGTTTTACATCAACCAAAAGCTTAAACTACGCATGACGTCATCATCAAATTAGGGTTAGTGAGACGTTAGGTTTAGTTAGGGTTTCAAATTTAGGAAGTTTGAAAGGTTTGTTTTGACATAAGAAGCTCAACGTTGGAGGTCTAGACTAGTGCCTTAGGGTATTATGGAGTCAAGAAGTAAGGGATAGGTTTTGGGAGAATCTAAATCTAAGGACAAGAGAGTTAGGCTTTATGGTGATGCAATGGCAAGGCCATAGAGTCAAAACCCTAAGGGGAGGAGGCTCATTCCGATGTTGATTAAGCAAGGCCTCATGCTCCTCCCTCTTTCCCTAAAAATCCTTGGCAAAACAGCTAGCTTCAAAACATAAATCTAAGGGTGAAAGGTGTTGCAAGAGCAAGGCCCTTCAAACCCTAAAAACTCAAAACCCTAGGTGTAAACTCAATTAGGCCTAGGACATCTTCTTTCTTCAACTTATGTTAAAAGGATAACTCAGAAAAAGGGGAACTAGTGTAGCAACGGCTAGGCTATATTCTCCTTAATCAAATGGCTAAACAAGTTTTCTATCCTGGGGACATGAAGCAAGGACCTACTTGTGTGCTTGCTACCTAGGGTTTCAATGATTAAGCAAAATAATAACAATGTAACCATAAATGCAAGAGATTTAACCTACAACCATTCATTTAAGAAGTTTTGCATGAGAAATACACTTACAAATCAATGAAGAGCTTATCAAACCCTAGTTGTAAACCTTCCAATGATAGAAAACACCATAAACATGCCAAGAATGTTTATGGAAAACAATAAAACTCTTAACATTGTCCCTGTTTTTAAGGAAAACAACTCAATTATACCTTCCTGTCCTCAAGATAGTTTCTTAACAGAAGTCAAGTGTTCAGATCATGATGAAGGTCGTCAAACGAGAAAATAAGATGGAAAAGATCAAGTTTTACGAAATCTAAAATTTTCAACATCACCATGCTCTCTTGAATATCATAACGTTTCTGTGAAATTGTAAACAAATTCTAGAGAGTTGAAAGCATTGCAAGGTGAGGGAAGTGTTTGTAAACTCACTGAGATACTGAACAGGTTTGCTGGCAGCAGGTAAATGCATGCATGATGCCAAGGAAACTTCATCGAGGTAGAGAACAGACATGTTGGCAGCGAAGCAATGTCGGGTTTAAGAAAATCATCAGGTATGACTTTTGGAATTGATAAAAAATAAAGATGTCCTTCATCTTGAATGGATGACTTTTGGACAAGATAGAGGTGTTAGAGTGGGTTAAATCACATCCCTACTGAGGCTATGGACGCTTGTTGGCAACAGTGGACCTGTCAACAGTATCGGAGTTGGTTGTCCAAACATCGTCTCACTCATAATCAAAACATCATACCAGATTGCATTTTGACAGAAACACATCTGACGCCAGACTATGTTATTTTCTGATTTTTTATTGGAATGCTTGACTTGATGTCAATTGTTTCTTTATTCTTCATTCTTTCTGATCCATCCTAACATAAAAAAAAATTGGTGATGCAGAGATAATTGCTTCGTTCAGTATGTCACCATTGGTGGCAGCCCCACATTATTTTGATATTTAACATGATCGAAAGAAATTGCATTTTTTTGTAGCTGCCATCACCTCAATTATGTAAACCTTTTTTAGAGTTTTTAGATGATTACTGGATTAAGAACTACCCTTATTAATTTCTTATTGTTTGCATTTTTTCGTTTTATTTTATGTTTAATTCATGACTATAAGCATGAATTAAACATAAAACCTAGATTGGTGTTATAATTTTTTGTGCCTTAGAAACATTTTTTTTAAAGGTTACCCATATTTAATCGAAATCCAAATCTAATGGTTAAGTGACCTATTTTCGATGTTTTGGTTTTAATATGGTTTGATAGTTTATTTTCGATTTGTGAAGAGATTTTGATGTTTTGATAGTCCTATCGCGAATTCAAAGGTCGTACCAATAGTCATACAAATGAATACACACATGTTGTACTTGCATCCTCACCTCACCTTGTTGGATTAACACATTAATGAGACATTCATTACATGCATAGGGTTTCGGTACTTTGTAGTTTTGGATTTCATCACAAGGGATGGTAAGGATTACAATCAAACCCCTGGTTCTCACTCCCACTATCTGAGTTATGATAACACACAGGCTATGTTATTTTTGTGTCTCCACTCTGCATTAGGACTTGTTCCTGTGGCTCCCACGATTCCAACCTAAAACTATCCAGAGTAATTCTTGTTTCAGTCTAGTTACATTCGTCATGGCGCCTGTCATTCGCTTGGAGCTGAACGGATGCCAGGTTTTACTTTCTCATGACAATGTGATTGACAACCTAAAAATCCATGGCTGGGATGTTTTCCTTAAGAAATTTGAGGGTTATAATCTTCAAGTGGAAAAATCTTTCACGCAAACCTTCGATGGTTGTAGAGATAAAATTGGGGACACACAGTTAGAATTGACTAAGGAGTTTGTGAGCAAAGCAATAGGGCTTCCATCAAAAGGGTGAAAAGTGGTTCAAAAACACCCGAATTGAACGAGTCTCGTGGAGTCTGTTTATGACATCCCGAAAGATCAACTGTTGTGTAAAAGGTATTCATATCTCCCTAGTAAAACCTAGATGGCATAGTTTGTTGTTAATTCTCAAGAAATTTGTGACATGTGAAGGTTGATACGGACTAGTCTCCCTCTACCATATCTGTTTACTCATGATTTTCATTGGTTTCGATTTAGATATGCCATTTTACTTGTTGAGAAGTCTCTATAAGATGTCCAAACGATATAAACGACAGGGTGTCGATTCAACCATGTTCCATCACGAATTGGTTAAGATATTTTTGATGTATCACTTGTCAACCGTAGGTGTCTCTTAGGAGAATTTTTTGATGAAGAATGGTTTTGCCCAGACTGGTCCTACAACAAACCCTAACTTAGACAAGCCAGTGATTGAAGACCAGTTCGATATTTCAATCAATGGACCAGAGTTTACCAACATAAACCCTCTAGACCAAAGGATGCCGAGTAATTCTTCACCCGCAAGATTTCCTAAGAAAGAGACTATTGAATTGAAGGTAATTGACCCTCTTATGCCTGAGATTGATGCTAGCCTAAACGTTATTATTAAGTCGGGTGTCGAGAAACCTTGCAAAGGCACAAAACAACAATGCACAGACTTAGGGTTCAAGAACAAGAAGGCAGGTCGCCTAATTTCAAGGAAACTAAGGAACTGAAACGATACTCATCTGAGCTCAATCGGTCCGATAGAGATCGATGAGGGTTTAGATCCTGAGATAGAAGATTTTCTAGTTCTGGAAGATCCAAAATTTCAGGGTTCCAGGAAGAAAGTTATCGTTCCCACAGAACCTTATGATTTTGTGACAAATTTTCCACCATTCCTTAAAGGTAAAGAAGGGTTCTCTGATATTATGCATGATCAAAAGAAAACACCAGGTAAGACTGATACATCACTGTTTGACTATGCACTTCATCGACCTTCCATCTCTCTTGTACAATGTGATGTCTGCTTCCATTGGGTCAAGCGGTATTACACTGGCATTCCTCTCCTACAGTCCCGAATTAAAACTCTTACTGCCCAGAATGATTTGTTGAGGAAAGAAAACCTTGATCTCAAGGTGCACGTAGAGAGGAAAGCTAAACATATCAAGAGATCAGGAAACATAGTCATCAATAATGCGACTAGTGTCAAGGCGATAATAAATTCTGAACTACTCGACCCCTCTTTAGTTAATGTTTAATAGTAAAACAATTTTATTCTATTTATGTTGTCTAATTCAAAATAAGTCGATTTGAAGTTTGATTTTATTTACTAAAATTAAGACTGGCTACAAAATTGTCTCTTTTTAAATAAAAAATAGTAATTAGTTATGATTAATTGTTTTTCTATTTTATTAAATTTGTTTTGTTTTTTCAGGAAATTGGAGATTTTGTTGTTGATTACTGGGAGGAAATATTTTTCAATTATACGCAAGTGATTAGTAGTTTCTTTTTCTTCATGTTTTAGAGAAACTTCGATATATTTTTTAATAAACCAACTTTGTTATAAGTGGTTTCTAATCCACTATTTTTGTATTATCACCTAAGTTTGTGAAATCCAACTCTATCCTGTGAGATATGGGTATGTGGATCCCAGGTTACTTTAAATATTGTTCACTTTGTTAGTGAAAATCATCTTTTCCTAGAACAGATTATGGACATGTAATTCTCATAACTATATGGACAAGTGGTTCACATTTAGGCTTTAGACCAGTGTGACATTGTTCCATTTATATTATGAGATATCGATATGTTACACAGATTTAGCCTCATTAGCATATGATGTTTTATTTTATTGAGTGTCTTAAAAATTTTGTCTATAACTTGTTGTTTCATATATTATTTTACTATGATCGTTATATCAACTTCAATATCATGATTCATACTTGATGTTTAGTTGATGTATAAAATGAATGTTTCACATTAAGATTTTTGTTACTGTAATTATTCATAATCACAAGGTCACTCGATCTACATTTTGGCTACTCTGTTCTTATATCCTAGCTAACAGTAAACACCTTAAGTTTATCGAGGAGACATTAGTACAAGCCTATCATAGATTTCTCTCACAGGCAAGACAACTGGAGGTTTGGATCACACAGAGTCATAGACACAGTATGAAACTAATCTCAGGTTATCTTTATTTGCATCTAATTTATGTTATTAGTTTATTTATTAGCGAAACAAGATAGTTTAAATTGGTTGTGACCATTACTCTATCCTTGTTTCAAATCATGTTTTATTAGTATTTTTTTCTAAGTTCTTAGATTTGTGATTATAAAACAGAAAATATAAAATATGTGTTTTCTTTATCTACTTTTGAAACAAGTACCAAACATTGATTTTGCAAGGCATCCACTAAAACTTGCAATTTGTAATTACTTTGTTCATAATGACATGTTCATATTTATTTTTTTGTTTAAAACATTTGTAAATAATTAGATTAAAGTATATATTATTATAGTTTTAGCTTAAAGTGGTTTATTTATTTTCTTTGTTTTAGGACCCTAGTTGTCTGACGGAGCCATTAAACCCGTCAGAATAGATCACACCAAATAGCTTGGGTTAATTAGACAACCCCGGTTCGGATCTATTCTCCCAGTTGACGGTATGCCAATTTTTCCTGTCAACACTATTCCAACAATAATCAGTTAATGTCATAGAATCCTCATCAGAGAAATTTTGAGGTCTAAAATAGGTCTCAAAAATAATAAAATAAGAGTTAAAATAATAAAATAAGAGTTTATAGGGGCTTCCGCAGTGCAAGATGCATAGACATGGTTGTTGGGCATGAGAAAGTATTTTCAATTGAATAATTATTCTTCTCATGCAGAAGGAAGAATTGTCATCTATCAACTCAAATCAAAGGCATCCATGTGGTGGGATCAGCTTGTACAAGTGCAGCACATTAAAGAGAAAAGTGTTACTTGGAGGGAATTCAAGAAGTATTTTGAAAAGAAATACTTGAATAAGAAATACTATGACAAGAAAATGAAAGATTTTTTTGAACTCAAGCTTGGGAGTATGACCATAGATGAATATGAAATAATATTTTTAGAATTGTTGAAGTATGTTTCTTTCTCAAGTGGGACAAAGCTCACGAGGGAAAGGGGGAACACACCAAGTTCCAGAATCTGTGGTTGGGACCATTTGTAATTTCTGAAAAATTAGGTCCCAGCTCTTTCCATCTGCACAATTTGGAGGGAAAGCCATAGAATTTCCCAGTGAATGGCCAAGCTCTCAAAATATATTTCACCTAATGATTCCAGATCTACCCCTCTGCACATATATTTTGTTTAATTTTCTTTTCTGTTTTTTAATTTTGGTTCTTTTCATTTTGCGTGTTTTTGACTTGTTTCTGAATAAATTATGTCTAAGACACCATTTCGTTTATGGAAGGAAAATTAGAAATCTTAGCCAAAAACAACAGTTGACGACGTTTGAGTGCTATAAATGCTAAAACTTAGATCATCAAAAGAATTTTTTTGTTCAAAATAGTGTTCCTGGTTTCTTTTTAAAAAATTACGAGAAGACACAATTATCATCAATAAAACTCTTAACATTGTCCCTGTTTTTAAGGAAAACAACTCAATTATACCTTCCTGTCCTCAAGATAGTTTCTTAACAGAAGTCAAGTGTTCAGATCATGATGAAGGTCGTCAAACGAGAAAATAAGTTGGAAAAGATCAAGTTTTTTGAAATCTAAAATTTTCAGCATCACCATGCTCTCTTGAATATCATAACATTTCTGTGAAATTGTAAACAAATTCTAGAGAGTTGAAAGCATTGCAAGGTGAGGGAAGTGTCTGTAAACTCGCTGAGATACTGAACAGGTCTGTTGGCAGCAAGTAATGCCAAGGCAACTTCGTCGAGGTAGAGAACATGCATGTTGGCAGTGAAGCAATGTCGAGTTTAAGAAAATCATCAGGTATAACTTTTGGAATTGATTGAAAATAAAGATGCCCTTCATCTTGAATGTATGACTTTTGGACAAGATAGAGGTGTTAGAGTGGGTTAAATCACATCCCTACTGAGGCTATGGACGCCTGTTGGCAACAATGGACCTGTCAACAGTATTGGAGTTGGTTGTCCAAACATCATCTCGCTCATAATCAAAACATCATACCAGATTGCATTTTGACAGAAACACATATGACGCCAAACTATGTTATTTTCTGATTTTTTATCAGAATGCTTGACTTGATGTCAATTGTTTCTTAATTCTTCATTCTTTCTGATCCATCCTAACATAAAAAAAAATGGTGATGCAGAGATAATTGCTTCATTCAGTATGTCACCATTGTTGGCAGCCCCACATGATTTTGATATTTAACATGATCGGAAGAAATTGCATTTTTCTATAGCTGCCATCACCTCAATTTTGTAAACCTTTTTTAGAGTTTTGAGATGATTACTGGATTAAGAACTACCCTTATTAATTTCTTATTGTTTGTTTTTTCGTTTTGTTTTATGTTTAATTCATGACTATAAGCATGAATTAAACATAAAACCTAGCTTGGTGTTATAATTTTTTGTGCCTTAGAAACATTTTTTTTAAAGGTTACCCATATTTAATCAAAATCCAAATCTAATGGTTAAGTGACCTATCTTCGATGTTTTGGTTTTAATATGGTTTGATAGTTTATTTTCGATTTGTGAAGAGATTTTGATGTTTTGATAGTCCTATCGTGAATTCAAAGGTTGTACCAATAGTCATACAAATGAATACACACATGTACTTGTGTCCTCACCTCACCTTGCTGGATTAACACATTAATGAGCCATTCATTACATGCATAGGGTTTTAGTACTCTGTAGTTTTGGATTTCATCACAAGGGATAGTAAGGATTACAATCAAACCCCTGGTTCTCACTCCCACTCTCTGATTTATGATAACACACATGCTATGTTATTTTTGTGTCTCCACTCTCCATTCGGACTTGTTCCTGTTGTTCCCACGATTCCAACCTAAAACTATCCAGAGTAATTCTTGTTGCATTCTAGTTACATTCGTCATGGCGCCTGTCGTTCGCTTGCAGCTGAACGGATACCAGGTTTTACTTTCTCATGACAATGTGATTGACAACCTAAAAATCCATGGCTGGGATGTTTTCCTTAAGAAATTTGAGGGTTATAATCTTCAGGTGGAAAAATCTTTTGCACAAACCTTCGATGGTTGCAGAGATAAAATTAGGGACACACAGTTAGAATTGACCAAGGAGTTTGTGAGCAAAGCAATAGGGTTTCCATCAAAAGGGTGAAAAGTGGTTCAAAAACACCCGAATTGAAGGAGTCTTATGGAGTCTGTTTATGACATCCTGAAAGATCAACTGTTGTGTAAAAGGTGTTCCTATCTCCCTGGTAAAACCTAGATGGCATAGTTTGTTGTTAATTCTCAAGAAATTTGTGACATGTGAAGGTTGATACGGACTAGTCTCCCTCTACCATATCTGTTTACTCATGCTTTTCATTGGTTTCGATTTAGATATGCCATTTTACTTGTTGAGAAGTCTCTATAAGATGTCCAAATGATATAAACGACAGGGTGTCGATTCAACCATGTTCCATCACGAATTGGTTAAGATATTTTTGATGTATCACATGTCGACCGTAGGTGTCTCTTAGGAGAATTTTTTGATGAAGAATGGTTTTGCCTAGACTGGTCCTACAATAAACCCTAACTTAGACAAGCCAGTGATTGAAGACCAGTTCGGTATTTCAATCAATGGACTAGAGTTTACCAACATAAACCTTCTAGACGAAGGGACGCCGAGTAATTCTTCACCCGCAAGATTTCCTAAGCAAGAGACTATTGAATTGAAGGTAATTGACCCTCTTGTGTCTGAGATTGATGCTAGCCTAAACATTATTATTAAGTGGGGTGTCGAGAAACCTTGCAAAGGCACAAAACAACAATACACAGACTTAGGGTTCAAGAACAAGAAGGCAGGTCGCCTAGTTTCAAGGAAACTAAGGAACCGAAAAAATACTCATCTGAGCTCAATCGGTCTGATAGAGATCGATGAGGGTTTAGATCCCGAGATAGAAGATTTTCTAGTTCTGGAAGATCCAAAATTTCAGGGTTACAGGAAGAAAGTTATCGTTCCCACTGAACCTTATGATTTCGTGACAAATTTTCCACCATGCCTTAAAGGTAAAGAAGGGTTCTCTGATATTATTCATGATCAGAAGCAAACACCAGGTAAGACTGATACATCACTGTTTGACTGTGCACTTCATCGACCTGCCAGCTCTCTTGTACAATGTGATGTCTGCTTCCATTGGGTTGAGTGGTATTACACCGACATTCCTCTCCTACAGTACCGAATTAAAACTCTTACTGCCCAGAATGATTTGTCGAGGCAATAAAACCTTGATCTCAAGGTGCACGCAGAGAGGAAAGCTAAACATATCAAGAGATCAAGAAACATAGTCGTCAATTATGCGACTAGTGTCAAGGCGATAATAAATTCTGAACTACTCGACCCCTTTTTAGTTAATGTTTAATGGTAAAACAATTTTATTCTATTTATGTTGTCTAATTCAAAATAAGTCGGTTTGAAGTTTGATTTTATTTACTAAAATTAAGACTGGCTACAGAATCATCTCTTTTTAAATAAAAAATAGTAATTAGTTATGATTAATTGTTTTTCTATTGTATTAAATTTGTTTTGTTTTTTTAAGAAATTGGAGATTCTGTTGTTGATTACTGGGAGGAAATATTTTCAATTATACGCAAGTGATTATTAGTTTCTTTTTCTTCATGTTTTAGAGAAACTTCGATATTTTTTAATAAACCAACTCTGTTATAAGTGGTTTCTAATCCACTATTTTTGTTTTATCACCTAAGTTTGTGAAATCCAACTCCATCCTGTGAGATATGGGTATGTGGATCCCAGGTTACTTTAAATATTGTTCACTTTGTTAGTGAAAATCATCTTTTGCTAGAACAGATTATGGACATGTAATTCTCATAACTATATGGACAAGTGGTTCACATTTAGGCTTTAGACCAGTGTGACATTGTTCCATTTATGTTTTTCCTTTTATATTATGAGATATCGATATGTTACACAAATTTAGCCTCATTAGCATATGATGTTTTATTTTATTGATTGTCTTAAAAATTTTGTCTATAACTTGTTGTTTCATATATTATTTTACTATGATCGTTATATCAACTTCAATATCATGATTCATACTTGATGTTTAGTTGATGTATCAAATGAATGTTTCACATTAAGATTTTTGTTACTGTAATCATTCATAATCACAAGGTCACTCAATCTACATTTTGGCTACTCTGTTCTTATATCCTAGCTAACAATAAACACCTTGAGTTTATCGAGGAGACATTAGTACAAGCCTATCACAGATTTCTCTCACAGGCAAGACAAATGGAGGTTTGGATCACACAAAGTCATAGACACAGTATGAAACTAATATCAGGTTATCTTTATTTGCATCTAATTTATGTTATTAGTTTATTTATTAGCGAAACAAGACAGTTTAAATTGGTTGTGACCATTACTCTATCCTTGTTTCAAATCATGTTTTATTAGTATTTTTTTCTAAGTTCTTAGATTTGTGATTATAAAACAGAAAATATAAAATATGTGTTTTCTTTATCTACTTTTGAAACAAGTACCAAACATTGATTTTGCAAGGCATCCACTAAAACTTGCAATTTGTAATTACTTTGTTCATAATGACATGTTCATATTTATTTTTTTGTTTAAAACATTTGTAAATAATTAGATTAAAGTATATATTATTATAGTTTTATCTTAAAGTGGTTTATTTCTTTTCTTTGTTTTAGGACCCTAGTTGTCTAACGGAGCCATTAAACCCGTCAGAATAGATCACACCAAATAGCTTGGGTTAATTAGACAACCCCGGTTCGGATCTATTCTCCCAATTGACGGTATGCCAATTTTTCCCGTCAATAGTATTCCAACAATAATTAGTTAATGTCATAGAATCCTCATAAGAGAAATTTTGAGGTCTAAAATAGGTCTCAAAAATAATAAAATAATAGTTAAAATAATAAAATAATAGTTAAAATAATAAAATAAGAGTTATGAATGTCCAAGACATTTGTATGAAGTCACTTCCTCCAAGTTGTTGTTTTCAGATACGAAGGTATCATAAGTGATCTTATTGGATTTAATAATCATGACCTTAGTCTTATCAATATTAACATTCATACCCATATTGGAGAAAAAATCCTTGAGGATTCTTAGTTGGTTTTCAATATCATGGGGAATCCTTGCCATAAGAATGATATCATCGACATAAAGAAGAATATTGATGACTATACCAGTGAGAGTAGGGCCGATGCAACCTTCTTTTTCCAAGCAATCTTTTAACTTGTCAATGTATATGCCAAAAAGGGTAGGGGACAAGGGACAACCTTGTTTGACTCCAATATTGCAGTTAATCTCTTTCGACTAGCCCTCAGTGATTTTAAACTAAGCAATAATGTTATCATGCATCCTTATTGTAGTAACCCTCAACTCAAGAGGCACTTTTATCTATTCCAATCTATTCCAAATGTTTTTCCTAGGAACCATGTCAAAATATTTTTTAAAGTCAACAAAACAACAAAAAAAATTAGTTTTAGTATTGTGGAACTCCTCTACAATGATCCCAAAGGTAACAAGATGGTCCATAGTTGAATGATATCTCTTAAACCCAGCCTGACCTTTAGCTCTTTTATCGTTACTTTCTAGCCAAAGGATAATCTTCTTTTCCAAAATAATTTCATAAAGCTTGGCTAAAATCGAGCTAATCATAATGGTCCTATAATTAGAGGGAATGTTTCTATCCCCATTTTTAAAAATAGGAACAATGAGGCTTTGCGTCCAGGGTTTAGGGAA
>JZKD02S1690864.1:526073-536084 GCA_000966675.3 Picea glauca
CTGAAATTGCTGATAAGACCCGTGCGCATCTGGACGGCTCAGGTTTAAGCACGCATATCTATGATCAATATTGGATTATGGACCCCCCCTTCCATTCTGCCTTTAATGGAGGGGGGGGTCCGGAATGTGTGATAAAGAACACGCATAGATTTGCGATCAAGAAGCAAGTGCACAGATCAACGACTCAAGGTGTTTTTCGGACCCCCCCGACTGATCTTCTTTTAACTGAGGGGGGGGTCCGAAATGGAATCTTTCCTCTAGCAATCCCCTATCTATACGCGACATCAATCCACCGGTCCCGAGTCCCATCGCCTCCTACTGACTGACATACCTTCATCACCTCTTGACGTCACCATCCACCTTTCTAAAAGAGTCACATCCCTTAAATTTTTGTCAGTCCTTTCTCCCCATTCGCTCATGGCAAGCCCCCTCACCATGATTTTCACCCCAATCGGTAACCGCCACTTCACCCATCTATGTTCCTCATGTCACCGTCACCTGCCATCTCACACTCTAAGTGATCCGTTGGCCATTTATTACTATATAACCTATCCGTTAACCAATTGACCTATCCCCCGCGCCCAACGGACACCCGTTTACTCAAAACTACCCTCACTCTTCCTACTTTCACCATTTACCCACTCATCGCATCAGAGAAATTTACACCTTTTTCTCCTCCGTTACAGTCAGTTTCCCCCATCTACAGTCATCCCCGCTAACGTTGTTTTTTTGCAGGTACTTTTACAGTAATGGTGCCAAAGTCGAAACGAGTAGAAGGAGAGGAGAATCCATTTCTCCCGCCTCCTGTCGACCTCGACAGGATTCCATTGGCCGACAAAGATTATTTAATCACAAATACAAAGTGCGATTTTGATTTCGCAGACCTCCAGTCATGGCTCAAAGAAGTTTTCTTGGACTAGAGTGACGAAATTGGACTCTGGGAGTCCAATCTACCCCTGTATCTCTTTCCTCAGATTCACTCTTTTCTAGATTTTTCCCTCAAGTTCCAAGCCCACTACATTCCCGAGCAAAGAGCCATCGTGTCCTCCTCTAGAGAAGTTCGTTTCCTCATCACGCCTGAAACCATCGACCAAATGATGCAAATACCCCGAGATGACTTTGCATCACCTTTTAGCCTTGAAATTCTCATAGAATTATACCAGAAGATGACCTTCCCTCAAAGAGCTCAAATATTTGAGCTTTTCCTCTCACAATCCTCTCAACTCCCCGCTACAAATACCCCTTATCCCTCTTCCATATTTTCAACCAAAGGAAACCAGATCATCACGTCCCAATGCGCCTTGTTGGGTTATTACTCAGACCAATGGGTAGATGAACCCATTCTGGGATTTTTATCTATTTTCTCCACCGATGAGAAGCCCAATACCCAGTTCAACTTCAGCACGTTCCTAGCAAATAATATTCACGAACAATTTGTCAATTTCGTCACAGAAGGCATGTTCAAGTATTTTGCAATACTTGCATACTTGTTCATTTTCTTTCAAGCGGACAAATTTACTTTTTCCATGCAGAAGATGGACGGAGATGGAAAACCCCAGGCAGTAACCGCATGGACCTCCCTACTTAGGCATAACTCCCCAGAGTTCAGTTTCAAGGAGTTCATCGATCAATTCTACCACCCAGTGGTAAGTATGCTTAGTGGCAGGCTCGAGCCTAGGATAAATGATGAAGTTCAGAGGATCCTACATCTCTCGAATCACACAAAGATTGGTGATTGGTATTTATTCCAAAATCACACTGAGATCAAAGTATATGGGTGCGAGTTGGCACCGTATAAGTTGCCCAAATACCTGCGTGTCAGACTTTTTTCCCTAGAGTACATAAGGCAGATGATAAACTCTGATGATATTCACTTCATGTCACTAAAGAAAAAGCAACAGCTCAGAATCAAAGGGAAAATTGGCTCTTTCATTTGCAACAATCGTGGAACTAGAGAAGAAGTAGATAGGCTGCTGAAGGAAATGAAGTTCTTCATGAGTTTCACATGGCACTACGATCTGTGTGGGATCATCTATGAGATGAGGGAGAAGAAGAAGAATATCCCATATGTCCGCGAATCTAGGCCCGAAATCGAGAAATTCGCAAACCAAACAGTATGGGAACCAAACACTTTGGTCGAAGCAGAACAGCAAGATCCCCCAGCCACTATATCACAAACAACAACCCCACAGGTTCCGAAAGAGAAAAGGCCTAGGCAAGATTTGTCTCCACCTATCACTGAAGTGTCGTCATAAGAATTTCAACTGCATACCAAGAGGTATAAAACTACTTCAGCTCCCGACCTGACTGGGGGAAAGGAAGTCCCATCTACTATAGTGACCAAGGTTGATAGGCCACCCCTCAGTGCAAGTATTCAACATATCATAACCTCAGCATTGCCGAAGAAATCTACAGATACTCCACCAACCACCCATCCAGGCAAGGTAGGACCGAAGCTGAGCATCTTTGAAAAATATGATCTAATCAAGAAAAGGAATCAGACTCTGACCAACAACACTTGCGCCCAGTTCTGGAAGCATACGTCAACTGCACAACATAGGCTGCTATTGGCATTTGACACTGAGAAGGGCAGAATGCATATGGCATTCCTCCAAGCACAGGTGCCAGATCCAAAGGTAATCACTGATTACAAAAGGGACACCTTTGAATTCCAAACTAAGGATGTGCATCCGACCGATCAGATGGATCTGTACAAGCAAACAAGAGAGATGGTTTTCTATACGTTGGCGCATGCTTCCACGACTGCATCCAAATTGCAAGTGTCCCTGAAAAACATCCAAACATAGTTGAAGTTGGAAAAGATATCATCATTTGCAAAGGACAACAGGATCAAGACTTTGGAGGAACTAGTCCTCAAGATCGGTTACGATCCTTCGAACGTGAAAGCAGCCGAGGAGATGATTAAGAAGAAAAATGCTAACATAGCCTCCTTAAGGAAACAACTGAAACTTCCACCAATAGAGGATTCACAGGCGAAGGAGATAGCAGAGACAGAAGGAGAAAAAGATGAAATGCTCAAACTACTCATGGAGCAGAATGCACAACTAAAGGAAATGGAAGTTGAGATGGAGAAGCTAGTAAAAGAGAAAGAACAACTGAAGCCAATGGAAGTCATTCCATTGAGTGCAATTCCACTTTCAGGAGTGAGCACAGCGTCAGTAACAGAAGTCCCATCTGCGACTCCACTAACATCCCTGGAAAAGATAGCCGAATTGGCTAAATCTATGGAAAAGATGAACCTACAGGAAACAGAGATTAGCAGGCTCAAAAAGGAGATTGAGAACCTTCAGGAACTCAAATATTCCTATCAGATCAGCCTCTCCAAGGAAAAGCAGGTGTCAGACTAGCTCAAACAAGAGTTACAACAGCTCCGGAAGCAAACAGTGGCAGGAAAAAATATGGCCGAAGTTAAAGAAAGCGTTTGGATAGACATCACCAAGTCTATGAACGAGATATGGCCAATGATACAGATCATGCTTGAGAAAAATGAGTTGGTGTAGAGAAGCAAACAGGACATTGAGAAGATCAGATCGGAATTGGGAGAGATGCCCACCCAGCCTAATGAAATCATCAAGTTCCTAAATTCTAAGACCAGGGAGGAGCTGGAAGAGCTGAAAATTGAAGATAGAACAGAGAGCATCCTTGAGGTCAAAAGAGTTTTGACCAAGAGAGGATTAATGCTTCAGTTGGAATAAAAGGATCAAGCCATGGACCTAGGGGTACAAAGGTTTTTTAGTAATATTGAGGCTCTATATAAGAAAGGTCTCCCTAGTCTGAAGGTAATGAATGACAAATTGATGACACTCCCAGACTACAAAAAGAGACTGGCCGAGGTGGCTAAGGACAGTTCAAAGTTTTCAGGAATTCAAGGCAACATCACTGGCAAGGCATTTCTAGATGCACTTCAATGGGACATCAGTATTCAACATGAGATTCGATACATCTTCGTCACCAAGCCCACCTTCGCCAAGTACACAGAAATGGATGAAGTTTATCGAATGCTACTCAAAGTCAATGTTCCCAGTAATCTCTGATGGGAAGAACTCTGTGACCTGATTGAGTAGTAGATGAGTTGTCCCAGCCCAGTCATTTGTCCAGTTAGATGAGGTCATGTAGAGGCCTCACCAACGGTCCACCCAGAAATCAACATGCAGTTACAACACATCATCAAGCAGTTCCTAGATTTTTGTAATTTGTTAAGTTAGTTAGGCTAAAAATAGATTTAGCACGTCCTGGTCTTTGATGACAGGATTGTTTGTAATTTTGAATTATAAATACTTCATCTTTCGAAGTATTGAGGGTTGTTGATCTTCACTCCCTGCAAGCTATCAGAGTGTAATATTTTTGAAGAGATCTTCCATTAATACAAGAGGCACTTTTACAAGATTCTTGTGTGTATTCACTGGTGATGTTTTTCTCTCTACGTTAAATGTTATTCTTACTTTGTTATCATACTGTTTTCTAAATCTAATCTTTTGGAGTAATGAACATTGCAGGATTTATCTCGTATACCCTATTTCTGACTCAAAAGATTTTAGTGTTTTATCTTCTGGTTTTTCAATAAAGAAATTCTTAACTGCTTCTTTGTTGAAATTATCTTTCTCATCTTTTCTGCTATTCCTCATTTATGCTATTGAAGAATCCACTGATTATATTATCTCACCCTGTGAAAGGTTTTCTTTGTTTTTCTAGTTTAGATTTCATTTTTAAGACACAGACCCCATAGCCCATGGATGTGTAAACTATCTCAGCCAACCTGACAAACACTACATCAAAAAAACCAACCTATTTGTTTACCTAGCCTAATATTTTGAAATTCGAAACATACCTAAATCATATAGAGAGATCCCTCTCTGAATTTGGAAGGGCTAGATCCCATCTTCAAAAGTGGTTGAATAAAGTTACCTCTCGTAGATTTCTTCTTTCGAACAACCTCTAGGAAATTTACAGAGCGCTAACAGCCTCCATATTCACCTTCAAGTTCTAGTTCTTCTTCCTGTGAGCATTCTCACCACTCTCAACATTCTAACCATAAAGCCTCTTTTAAGAAATCGTTATTAAATCTTGATGTAAAATTTTCTTTGCCTGTGTTTAATGGAGATGCTAATCTTGAAAAACTAGATAATTGGATCCGACAGGTTGAAGTGTATTTCCATGTTCAGCGTATTAACGAAGAGGAAGTTAAAGTGCAATTGGATTCTCTTCGGATGGAAGGCACCACTCTCGTATGGTTGGAGAGAAAGATTCAGGACATGAGTAAGTATGGTAATCTTCTCTCCTCATGGTGGGAATTTAAATCAAAGATAAGGAAGTAGTTCTATCCATTAGGGTATTTACATAAAGCAATGATGGAATGGAAAAAATTGAGGAAGAGTAAAGGTCAGACTGTACAAAGTTTCATAGAAGAATTTAAGAAGAAAGCTCTTGCATTGAACATTCCTTTGGATTCTTATGAAACTTTAATGAAGTATATTGGTGCACTTCACAGTTATATTCGTCATACTTTGCTCTTGTTTAACCCCACTAGTCTTGATGAAGTTTGTGTGCAAGCCACTCGTCTTTAGAACAAGGGGAAACATGTTCAAGAAGATCCCACGAAGAAACCTTCCAATATCCCACAAAATTATTTCAAGAAGTTCAAAAGGAAGGACAAGAAGATCGCTACAGTGATCAGAGAAGGAGGAAAACCATATTTCACTCATTGCAAGAAGAGAGGTCACGATGAACAAGACTGTTGGAAAATGCATCCAGAAAAGAAACTGAAACAGTTCGGTGGAAAGGGGAAGACAAAGACCGTTGCTACAGTGCAACATGATCTTGGTTCCAATTCAGGAGATGAAGGAAAGATCAAAGTGGTTGGAGTACAAGGTAAATATTCCCTTCATGCTAGTTCAATTTCCAATTATGAATCTCATGTTGATGAATGAAAGAGGAATGAGTTATTTCATATACGAGTTGTATCTAAACATACTAAGATAGATACATTATTTGATCCGGGTTCCCAAGTAAACTTAATATCTGAAGCGCTTGTAAATAAGATGGGTCTTGAAATGAAAACACATCTAAAGCCTTATCCTCTTGGTTGGGTATGTGATAAAGAAAAAATTAATGTCACCAAACAATGTAGGGTCATATTTGTTATTTCTTCAAAATTGATTGATGAAGTGGATTTGGATGTTGTACCACTTGATATATGTGGCATAGTGAATGGGAGTCCTTATCTTTATGATAGAAAAGTAGTCTTCTATCGTCATGAGAACAAATGCCACCTTACTAAGGGGGGAGTGTAATATATTGTTAGAGCTCACAGCATGCGGGTAAATACAACACTTTTTAGTGGAGGGCAAATGAAATGACTCTCAACCACTAATAAGAGATATGTACTCATGGTTGTTAAAGATAAAGATGTCAAGATATCTGACGCTTTCCAAGGGTGTGATCCATCTCATAAAAAGGAATTAATTTACATTATTTCTAAGTATGGTGGTATTTTTCATGAACCAGATGGATTACCTCCTAAGAGGGAAATCCAACACGAGATACATCTTCAGTAGGATTTTACTCTTCCTAATGTGGGCATGTATAGGATGTCAGTTGTGGATATGACAGAGATTAAGAAGCAGGTACATGGCTTATTGGATCAAGGGATCATCAGGCCCAGTTCATCTCCTTGTGGTTCTCTGATCATGATGGTGCCAAAGAAATATGGCACATGGAGAATGTGTGTCGATTTCTGTGCTTTGAATAAAATCATGGTGAAAAATCGATACCCTCTTCCTCACATAGATGATTTACTTGATCAATTGAAGAATTTTGTTTATTTCACTAAGTTGGATTTGCGTAGTGGATATCATCAAATGGGGTTTGTGGAACAGGATGCATGGAAGACTTCCTTTAAAACCAAACAGGGATTGTTTGAGTGGTTAGTTATGTCATTTGGGCCTTGTAATGCCCCGACAACTTTCATGCGTGTGATGAATGATGTGTTTAGGCCTTTCCTGGATGACTTTGTGATTGTATATTTAGACGACATTATTGTTTTTAGAAGGAATAGGGATGAACATGTAACGCATTTAAAACGAGTATTGGATACTTTGCAGAGGGAAAATTTGTATGTAAACATGTCTAAATGTGAATTTGGCAAGAATGCACTTGTATACTTAGGTCATATTGTGGGAGGAGGACATTTGAAGTTTGATCATTCCAAAATTTAAGTTATTGTAAAATGGTCTAAGCCAAAAAGTGTGACCGAAGTCTGAAGCTTCTTAGGTGCAGTCCAGTATTGGAAGAGATTCATTCCCAACTTCTCCTTTATAAAAACTCCTTTGCATGCCTTAACCAGTCTGAAGAACACTTTTTAGTAGGAAGGAAAGAAACAAAAATCTTTCGACACTTTGAAGGAGAAGATCAGTACATCGCCAGTATTAGCACTATCAAAAATTCAACAGTCATTCAAAATCGAGATAGATTCCAACGGATATGCCATGGGTGCAGTATTGATGCAATATCGTAAGCCTATCTGTTATCACTCTAAAACTTTTAACCACGATGTTGATAACTATCCTACATATGATAAAGAGTTGTATGCATTAGTTCAAAGCGTAAAGAAATGGAAGCACTACTTGTTAGGGAAGGAAACAATTATACATACAGATCACCAACCCTTACAGTATCTTCAAGCACAGACCAAACTGCAACAATCTCGTCACTACAAATGGATGGGTTTTATACAACAATTTCATTTGGTAATCAAGTACAAGAAGGGTACAAGTAACAAGGTAGTCAATATGCTTTCTAGACCTCCTATTTTTGCTTCGATTATTTTGAAGAATACATCTTTATCTCATGAGAGCTATATAGAGAAGTATGTCATTGATGAATATTTTAAAGAAGTATATGAGAAGCTAACCCATGGTGCACAGGTAGAGAACTATTGTCTGCAGAAAAAACTACTCTATCATCTTGGGAAGCTATGTATTCCTACAAGTGAATAAGTCCATGTAATACGAGAAGCTCACACTTCTCTATCATCTGGTCATTTTTTGGTAGGAAAAACTATGGCTCATTTGTAGAGGTTTTGTTATTGGACTCAAATGAAAGAAATTGTAAGTAAATATGTAAAGGGGTGTATGATGTGTTCTACTTGTAAGCTCACTAATATAAAATCGAGGCTATACTCACCACTTCTTGTTCCATCCCATCCATGGGAAAGCATTTCCATGAATTTTGTAGAGGGTTTATCAATGACCAGAGGGGGTCATGATTATTTCTATGTTGCAGTGGATAGGTTCAACAAGATGTGTATCTTGATGCCATGTAAAAACCATATCACTGCTGAGTAGATTGCTAATCTATTCTTTCAGCATGTTTAGGTTCACTTTGGGTTACCCACGTCCATTGTCTCGGATCGAGATACTCGATTCCTTGGGGATTTTTGGACTAGCTTGTGGAGAATGATGGACACCAAGTTGAAGAGGAGAACTTCTTTTCATCCATAGACCGACGGAAAGATAGAGGTGGTAAACATAACAATGGTACTTTCACTTCAAGGTTACTGCACCAAGCATCCTAAGTTATGGGATGAACAAATACCTTATGTACACCATGCTTATAACTGAGCTTTACATTCATCCACTCAAAGTTCACCTTTTGAGACATGTTTTGGGTACCTACCAAAGGTTCCTTTGGACTTGATGTATGGGAGAGATGTCGATGTGAATGAAGAACAAACAGAGGACAGAGCCCCCAAGTTCATCCAGGGGATTCAACAGATACACCAGGCATTCAAGGAATAGTTGGAGAAGAGTCAAGCACAGTATAAATCTCGACATGAAAAGCACAGGGTTGATCATCAGTTCCAGGTTGGAGACCGGGTATGGATTCATATCAGTAAGGAATGATTGAAGGGTGAAGGTAAGAAACTCAAGCCCATATGATATGGAATCTTCACTATCTTGGGGAAAAGTGACACTAATGCTTTTCGTTTAGATCTTCCCCCTTATATGAATATTTATTTAGTTGTGAACGTAGAGAACTTGAAACTTTTTGAATCTCCCGTGATCATGGATCAGGATGAGGAAGTTTCAATACCTTCAATTGATGAGTTTGCACCTGAGTACTTGGATGAGTTACAGGAAGATATCATCCTGGACAAAAGTATGAGGACTTCATGCAGGGGTGATGTTGATTATTTTCGAGTAGGCTTAAAGGGCATACATCTAAGCAAGGCAAAGTGGATTTAGAAGGAAAAAGTGAGGGGACTCTTCCCTTACTTACCGGTTTATTTATGAAAGCTTTTGGTGGTCCAAAAATCTCTCAGTGGGAAGGTGTGATCCAAAACGTATCTAGAGAAGGCTAAGAACAACTCAAAAAGCTCATAATGGCTTCAACAGACAATAAAAGGTTAAATAATAAAAAAATTCAAAACTCAGTTAAAATGGCATGATTGTGAAGAGTGTGTCGCAATCTTTCTAATGGCACAAATGGCTTTTCAAACAGAGTTACGAATCAAAAGATATTTGCGGTCAAAGTTTTGGTCAACCTAACCAAGTTAGTAGGGATGAGTCTGCATCTGTACTGCTGACGTCAGCATCAGTACAGATTATGTCATTGTTCGTACATCCTATGTGGAAAAACCAAAGGCTTCCATGTGTCACCCTCCAATAGGCTTTTTCGAGCACCATGTGGACCAGTGGAAAAGTGCCATGTGGCACCCCCAGGTGATGCCACGTGCCACCACCCATAAGGCGCCACGTGTCCAGTACGGAGGTGTTGTGGAGGTGTCGAGTACGAAGGTGAGGTGTAGGTGACGCCAACATACAAGTGGGGAAATCAGTGGATTCCACATGGCCCAATCGAAGGGTGCCACGTCGCACCCCCAAAATGCCCAAGGAGGGCTCGTGACCGAATATTTAAAAAAATATAAAATATCATAACCCTGCCAAATATGGTGGCGATTCTGCTATATATGACATGTCCGCTATATATATA
>JZKD02S1690864.1:536125-546850 GCA_000966675.3 Picea glauca
GCCAAAATCGTCTGCTGTATTTAGAGTGCGCGCAAAAATCTTTGGTTGCAAACCATGTGTTGAAGTGGAGTCTACGGGATTTGATCCAGGGACCTCCGCCAACTAAACAACCTTAAAATAGCTCCATCTACCAGCGCACCAATGGACTCACTTAATGCATAACTTCCTAGAATTTTGTATAAGAAGGGGCCTCCACTAGTGTTCAGGACAGAGACAGACCAAGCGTGCTCGTATGGATTCAAGCATGATTTTTTAGAATTGGCACGGATTTCGAGAGATTCCAGTCATTTATTGCAAGAGTAGTGGCACAGAAAATGAGGCAGGGGTGTCTCTTGGGCCTGAAAGTGTCAGACTCTGATAGAGGCATGGAGAGAAACATTTTTAGGTAAAAGGATGCCATGAACGCAGTGGTGGTGTTAGTTTTCTGATCTGAGCAAAGCTTCTATAGCTTAAATCCAAAATGAGGTATACTTATATATTTTTCCCAATTATTTTGTGGAGTTAATAAGTAGACCTACCCATTTGAGAGGAGGACCCAGAGACATAGTCCACCAGGGATGAACTCCGTTATCAAGTTCTTTGTGTTCATATTGCATGCTTATGTCTCTTTCCTTTTGAGTTTTTCCTTCTTTATGGTGTACTTTAGCTTATGCTCATTTAATACGATTATTTAATAAGTCACATGACGAAAAGATCTTGGATCATTGGATGAGGAAGGGAACCTAAGGACGGTGTTGGGAATTCCCATGGCAGTAACCATCAACGAAATTACAGCATTGCAACTGAAGAAATGTTACAGAAAAGGGTGTCAATTATTTGCAGCACATATGGAAGAGACACCTAAAGAGAAGGTGTCAAATATTGAAGATTAAGCAGTCCTAAAATAGTATGAAGATGTGTTTAAGGAAATATCAAGATTTCCCCCTAAAAGAGACATTGATTTCTCCATAAATTTGATGCCTGGAGTAGCTCCAGTGTCCAAGACTCCCTACAGGATGAGTACACCAGAATTGAAGGAGTTGCAAATGCAACTTGAAGAGCTCCTTAAGAAAGGGTATATACGCCCAAGTGTGTCACCTTGGGTTGCCCCAGTTTTATTTGTGAAGAAAAAGGATGGAACATTGAGACTTTTCATTGACTTTAGGCAGTTGAACAAGATAACTGTGAAGAATAAGTATCATTTTCCAAGGATCGATAACCTCTTTGATCAGTTGAAAGATGCAAAAATATTCTCTAAGATTGATCTCAGGTCATGTTATCATCAAGCAATAATTAAAGAAGAAGACATAAGCAAGACTACTTTCAAAACAAGGTATGGTCATTATGAGTTCATAGTGGTGCCCTTTGTATTATCAAATGCACCAGTTGTCTTCATGTGTTTAATGAATGGTATTTTCAAAGAATACTTAGATAAGTTTGTCATTGTATTTTTAGATGACATTCTTATATATTCTAAGTCAAAGGAAGAGCATGAACAACACTTGAGGATGGTATTACAAGTATTAAGGGAGCATCCGTTGTATACAAAATTGAGCAAGTGCTCATTTTATCAAAAGAAAATTCATTATTTGGGACATATCATTTCATAGGATGGGATAGAAATGGATCATGAGAAGATAGAATCCATTAGAGAATGGTCAATGCCAAATAATGTGACAAAGGTCAGATCATTCATGGGCCTTGCAAGATACTATAGGAGATTTATTGAAGGATTCTCAAAGATTGCACACCAATCACTTCCTTGCAAAAGAAGGGTGTGAAGTTTCAGTGGACATTGAATTGTGAAAAGAGTTTCCAACACTTGAAGCAATTATTAACTAGTGCTCCAATTTTAAGGATTGCAGATCCAAATGAAGACTTCATTGTATGCACAGATGCATGTAAAGAAAGACTTGGTGGAGTCCTCAGTCAAAATGGGTTTGTTGTATGTTATGAATCAAGGAAGTTGAAGGAGCATGAAAGGCACTATGCCACTTATGATTTGGAGGTGGCAACCATAGTGCATGTCTTGAGGAAGTGGAGGAACTATCTCATGGGGAAAATTTTTGATTTGAGAACATACCATAATGGTCTGAAATATTTATTTGATCGGCCAACTCTAAATTCTAGGAAAAGCAGATGGTTAGAATTTCTCAGTGAATATGACTTTGATATAAAGCATATCAAGGGGAAAGAGAATAAAGTGGTTGATGCACTCAACAGAAGAGTGCATGAATTGCATGCTACAACCATTAGCATGTACCAATCATATTTGAAACAAAGAATTTTGGAGACTGCAAAATCAGATTTGCAATACAAGGAATTAGTGGCAAAATACATCAAGGTATTTTGCAGCAAAAAATTGAAGAATATAAGCTAGATAATGATGAAATTCTCATGTACAGGGGTAGAATATATGTACCAAATTCCCATGAATTGAGAAATATGATATTGAGAGAAATGCATAATGTACCTTATGTTGGGCATCCAAGTTATCAAAAAACTATTGTAGCTATCAAAAGCCAATATTATTGGCCAGACATGAAGAAAGAAGTTGTTGATTTTATTGTCAAATGTTTGGAATTTCAAAAGGTGAAGGATAAGCATAGACACCTTGGTTTTCTACATACATTACCCATTCCTGAGTGGAAATGGGAAGTTAAAAACATGGATTTCATCACCAAACTTCCCAGAACAAACAAACAACATGATTTTATCATGGTAGTGGTGGATAAGCTTACTAAAGTTGCCCATTTTATTCCAGTAAAGCTCACTCACAAGACAGTCGACATTGTTGATGTTTGTATGAGAGAAATTGCTCAATTACATGGTATACCGAAGACAATTGTGTATTTCAGAGATCCAAAATTTACCTCAAATTTTTGCAAGGGATTATTTAATGGATTTGGAACAAATTTGAATTTTAGTACAACTTATCATCCAAAATCAGATAGACAAACAAAGAGGGTGAATCAAGTGATTGAGCATATGTTGAGGATGTATGTGATGAATAAACCATTAAGATGGGAAGACTACCTACACTTAGTAGAGTTTTCTTATAACAATGGGTACCAAACATCTATAAAGATGAGTCCATTTGAGGCACTTTATGGAAGAAAGTGAAACACACCTGTAAGCTAGGATAACCTAGTAGATAGAGCAGGGCCAGATTTACTCAAGGAAATGGAGGAGAAAATGTTGAAAATAAAACAAAATTTAAAGGTTGCCCAAGACATGCAGAAAAGCTATGCTAATAAGGGAAGAACCCATAGGGAATTTAAAGTGGGGGACCATGTATTCTTGAAAGTGAAGGCCAAAAGAAGTTCCCTGAAGTTGGGAAATTGTTAAAAGTTGGTAGCTCGCTATTATGGGCCATTTTAAATCCTAAAAAGGATTGGTACAGTAGCTTATATGATTGCATTGCCTGCATCTATGTCTATTCATATTGTATTCCATGTATCTTTGATCAAGAAATATACAATTGTTGATAATCATATTATTGATTGGAATGTGATTTACATGGATCAAGAAGGAGCTTTCTAAGTATATTTGGTACACATTCTGGACCGGAAAATCAAATAGCTTCAGAATCGAGCCATAAGGATTATAAAGGTTTAATGGACCTGGTACAGTCCTAAGGACACTACTTGAGAGCATGAGGATGCGATGCGGGCAGAATATCCACATATTTTTTAGGATCTTTGAAATTTCGGTTGTATATGTGTACATAATGCACCGAGGATAGTGCATAAATAAGGGGAGGGGATTGTAATACCCCTAGGCTAAACCCAATTGTAAATGTAAATGCAAATGTACTTAAGATGGTGAGTTGTTTCATATCATTTTTGTATGCACCTTCCATGGTATAGTGCGAACATGTATTGCGCAGTAAAATGATGAAGTGTGCACATTCCAGGATACCGTGTGCAACAAACTTAAGTGCATGTGATTTTGAGGCCAGGGAGCCTTTGTGTATATGTTTTGTTTTATAGGTTGGTGATCCCGTTTATAATGAGCCAGAAGGATTATGTGATGATTAGGTTGGAGAGCCTAGATGCTAAAGGCCAGTGAGCCTATTTTTGTATATGTCTTATCATTAATATAAAATACATCGTTGCGTGTAGACCAACCATGATAAAAGAGTATGGGGGACTAAACTCCACTAGTTTGGGAAAGCGAGGGATAAAAGTTAAGGAAAAGGGGCTAAGCTAGGGAGCTTAAGCCAAAAAGGAATATTATATTAATATTTCTTAAAGTATAAAGTATGGATAATTATTTTATCCTAAGTTCTAAGGATGGGGACAAGTGGGCCAAAGTAGCTCCCAACATGACAAGTGTCAAGTTGGGAACATGCATACATATGACTTAGACTTAGTTCATTTTCCAATCTTTCCATGATCATGCACTCACTCATTGAGTTGTCCTCTGCATCTTCTTGTCACTATACATGAACCTGTATCTGTACCCATACCTATTTTTGCACCTAGTTAGCTTGGGAGATGGACTAAAGAAGCGGGTTGTCAGGCTCGTGGGATACTGAAGAGGCAGGTTCTCAGGCCCATGAGAAATTTCTCTCTAGGTGAGAGAATTTCTAGGAATTGATTTCCCAAAGGTGCTAAACTACACCTACAGAGCTCTAAGACTTCTTGTTTGGCCTGTTGTTGAAGCCCCGGAAAGGAAGTGGTGAAGTCAAGGGACTGTTGAGCAGAGAAGGGGCACACTTCCTGGCGTGCGACAGACATGTGGGGAATGACAGATTGTAGGATGTTAGTTTGAGTGTCACCTGTGACGGAGTATTTCCTGTTGTCTGAGATACATCAACCTGGTTAGGAATCCCTTTACCCGGGAGGAATTTAGTCCCATCTCTAGGGTGACCCACTGTTGAGAGTGATGAGCACTGTGGTCTAAGGCTGGGAGGTTCGTGGAAGGTCTGCACGTAGTTGGTGATATTCTTACCAAGATAAGTGTCAATTGTGTGTTAATTTATATGTTGCATTACTATTTATGTGTTATATTTATGGCCATTTCCTGTCTATGCCACATGTATATGTTTACTGTTATTTCCATATGAATCTATGCATTTACATAATTTACTTGTCCGTTTTAAGTTTTATATATAAAGTTTCGCAAGATTTTATGTGTGTATATGATTTAATTTGCATACAGTTTGAAATTTTTTACGTGACATATCCTACTTGGACATTGGGGATGTTACACATCTAAAGATCAAACTTCATCCTTTGTAGGGACAATAGGAATGGTTTCGATGGCATTAGGGAACGTGTAACGACTTTTAAGGTAGGAATTCAAGTCCCTTAAGGGAATCATATTATTTTCTTTAGTATTGTGGTTTATAATTTGGCTCTAGAACTTCTTAGGATCCAACTTAGATAGTTGTGAATGTTGCTCTTGCCTTTTATTGATATAGTACATTTTTTCCTTTTAATTAGGGATTTGTACGTATTGATCTTATCGAGTTTTAAGGACTCATTAGAAGCATCTCTAATGGATTTCCTAGAAATTTTACATTCTTTATCATACCAAGGGTTGGTCGTTCTATTATTCTTTTTACAGGACACCTCGAAAGAGAACTTGTTAATAGAAGTGGAAAGGGTCATTGTAAAATTATGATAGAGTTCTTCAATGTTGTCCTTATAAGTGAGGAGATTTAATTTACTATTTAAATCCTTTAAGAAAAGGTCAACTTTATTTTTGTCAAAGAGCAATGGCCTTTGATTATCAAAATTCTCTTCAATGGCGCTCTTCTGCATGGAAAATTTTAGAGTTAAGGTTAAAGGTTTATGATCAGAGTTAGGTTCATGGTCATTTAAAAGGTCAAAAGTTGTTATTTGGATGGAAATGGGGATATCAGATATCACATAATCTACAACACTACTACCTATCCCATGAATACAAGTCATCTGGTTGGAGTTTGACCACTTCATTACTCCATTGTAAATTATTAGGTCTTGAGAGTTGTAGATCTTGACCAACTCAGTACTAAAAAAATTCTCAATTAGGTCTTCATAGCTTCTTTTGTAGCAATTAGATAAAACTAGGTCCTCAACTAGCCATAAAGGATTATTGTTGTACAGTCAGTAATTAAAAGAGTAGCTTGTTTAGTTGCAATCCTAACATTAAAATCTCCTAGCAGGAGGATTTACATTCATTTTTCAAACTATAAATATATTGTTCTAAATTATTATAGAGACAATTGATATCTAGTTTGTTTTTATTATAAAAATTAGAATTAATAGGTGAAAAATAGTAAATTTCTATATACATCTTCTTAGCATTGGTGTCTGGAATTTATATCCAATTTCTGATTGAGAGGGTTGATCTTATGAATTTGAATGTGATGAGAAATGTTCTTTCTAATATAACAAGCTATGCCTCCTATCCTTCTATGATGGGACTTTTTGTTCCATGCCGACCACAAGACACATCTTTCTATGTTAGGGACCTTAAAATCTTCATGATCCCAAGTTTCAACTAAACAAATAATATCAATACCACTTGGGATCCAACTTATCATATGACCTTTGTGCCATGGAAATCCACAACAGTTCCAAAAAAGGATCCCGAGTGTCCCAAAATCCTATTTATTATTTTGGCCTTTTGGTCTCTATCCCTAACAATAGCTTTTTGATTTCTAATTACTGCCCATTTTCCTTCTTTCCTATCTTATTTTACTTTTTGAACTTCCTTCATTAATTCATCTTGGTCTTCGGGAATGAGGTATTCATTTATAAATATTTCTGACCTTTTTAAGCTCAGAGAATAACTAAGTATGATATATTTATGGTCATTACAACTTACTTTGACATAGATAACCTATCATTGTTATCAATTATTTTTCCTAGCCTCTTTTCTTCTATGAGGTAAGTTGTATCAATTTGTGATTTATTATTTAATTCTTCTTTTACTATTGCTATCATATCATCCTCTTATTGTTCTTTAATACCAAAAATTATGAGTTTCAAGGATCTTTTATTACGCACATAGTCCAGTTCGATTACCTTATTCATTTCCTCTTTGATGGGTTTGATATCTAATTTGCTTTCCAGATTACTTAGGGTCAAATTGTTGGTCAGTGTTTCTTCTAGCTCTTTAATCCCATCTCTCAAGTTGTGATTTTCATCAACCTCTCCTTCTTGGGTTGATTGTTTATGTTTTTCCATTTCTTGAATACCCACAAGAACACTTTGATTGTTTATGTTTTTCCATTTCTTGAATCCCCGCAAGATCACTTTGATTTTTTATGTTTTTCCATTTCTTTAATCCCCACAAGATCACTTTGATTGTTTATGTTATGGTAACTTCCCCACAACTTGTTGATTTTTGTCCCTTCCAGAAGAGCGTAATTTTAAAGCATACCAAGATCACAATATCTGATATTTGATTCTGAAACTTTTACCAAAAATACTAAAACCTTTCCACTATCCAATGCAACTGGTCTCACTTAATTTTGATACTCAATGAAGAAGATATCATTATTTTACCCAGAAGACCTGTTTGAGACTAGTTAATATGACTAGTCAAATACCCTATCTTTCAGAGGGTGTGATCCAGATTTAGGAGAGGAAGGAACTGATTAACAAACTAAATACAATAAACACATAGATAGGAAGAATAACACAAATATCCAATGAACAATATCTTCTATTAAATAGTGAAATAGGATGAAACTGTAAAACTGCAGAAATGAAACTTGCTCGAATGGTGGTAGTTATCTCTGAGAAGAGATGTGGATTCTAAGCGCATCTGTCTTAGAAGAAATGGATTAAAATGAGGCTCCAGAGGCCCTTTTCATATTACTCATGAATTCCAAAACCCTAGACATCCAAAAATCTAACCCTAGAAGGAGAAACAGCAAAAGTCATGTGGGCCCTATGGGTAAGTTGGTGTAATTTGGTACCTCAACTTCCTAGGGTCGTAAATTTTTCATACGACCTATGTTTTAGGCACGTGATAGCCTGTTGGAAAGGTCTTTCAAAGTACACATTCCTCCATCATACTCTGACTTTGTCTACATTTTGACTATGGCGAGTAAAAAAAAACGTTTAGGACCCCAAAACAACCCTAGAAGTACAGAAAGATGTGCTGACATGAAAACATACAAAATAATCCAGTTGGATTAAGAGAGAGTCCACCCTTATCCACTCGAAGAATGTGTGAGGCTTCAGAAATCCCAGAAGTGTAGAACTCACAATTATAAACTAGTACAGAAAGACGTGTTGAATCAAAAAACAGACACGAGAATCTAGTTGGAATAGGTGGGTGGCCACCAATATCCACCTTGATCAATTCTCCCCCCTTAGAAAGCAGTGGTCTCCATTGCATTGAGTTCCCTCATCATGTGAGGAAACTTCTGCTAGATTTGGCCCCGGGTGAGCCACTTTCCTTGGTGTAGGAGTTTCCCTGCCTTGACAACCCGATAAAGCTGGATCCGTTGCTGGCGAGTTCCCTTGACCTGTGTGTTCACTATCTGATCGGCGTATGCTTATTCCATGCAATCAAGGTTGAGCTCTATTGGTGTCAGTTGTTCGACGATCTCAGAGGTGTCCAATAATGGTGGAAAATATGATCGAAGGAGATCCACATTGAATATTGGATGCATACCCAAGGAAGGGTGGAGTGTTGAGCTCAAAATCATTGCTACCCACAGCCTTGGGGATAGTGTAAAGCCCATATAAAAGTGAGAGAAGATTTTGATGGGGCCCGATGAGATTCTCATTCTACAAATGTAACCAGACTTTGTCACCAACCTGAAACTGGTGTGGTACCCTATGTTTATGATGGCGCTGCTTGTACTTAGCATTGGATTTTTTCAAAATATCCTAGACTTGTTGGCGGATGTGTTGAATCCACTCAATTAATCTAGTGGCTTTGTTGATCGCAGACTGATCAGGGGAAGAGTTTGTTTGTGCAGTGGCAAGAGGAAGTGCAACATCAATGGGTCCCACGGGTTGGAATCCCAGACCCACCTAAAATAGGCTATGGCTGGTGGAACTATGGAGAGCCATGTTCTAACTGTGTTGGAAATATGGGAGACTCTCATCCCATGTACAGGGATGCTTAGAATTGTACATGCGCATGATATGCAAAATCATCAGATTAATGACCTTGGTTTGGCCATCGGTTTGGGGGTGGAAAGAAGTGGATTTTATAATCTTGGTGCCCAACAGAGACCAAAGACTCGACTAAAAGGTGTTTAGGAACCTACTGTCTCGGTCGAAGATGATGGTCTGTGGTATCCCAAAGTGGACCCAAACTCGTTCGAAGAAGAGCTTGGCAGTATCTGCCAATTTGACAGTCTTCTTATAGGCTGTGAGGATGGCCATCTTTGAAAATGATCAACGACCACAAACATGTAGTCATTTTCGTCCTTGGTTGATGGAAAACCAGACATGTAATCCATGGATATGGATTCCCACAGCTTCTCGGGAATAGGAAGATGGGTGTATAAGCCTTGCTTCTTGATCGTTGGCTTGGAAATGGCACAGGTAGTGCCAGATATGATATACTTGCCGACGTCATGTCAATTTTTTGGCCAATAAAATGTTTCTGAAGAATGACCACAGTTTTCTCTACGCCAAAATGTCTTGCCACCTGACTATAGTGGGCTTCCCAAATCATCTTTGCACGCTCTCTTGTAGGAACAAAGATATTGCTTAGGTGGCATAAGATTCCATTGTGAATGTGAAAATCAGTGACAATGGTGCATGTACCCAAGAGCTGATATGTGTTGGCGAAGTCCAGATCTTGCAGGTAAAGTTGGGGCCACTCTGATGTTTCATGTCCACAGGAATGGAGCACAGTGGTGAGTTGATCAGAATCTGGACCAGGGGTCTTAAAAATGCTCAATTTTCAAAGTGCTCGGAATGCAACGAAAACGGTACCATTGCGTCCGTCTCGTTCTCCTGATTCCGGTGGTATATTTACTTTCGCAAACGGAGTTCGTATGGAGAAGTTATCGCGTTCTGTTCGCCGTCACTAAACTCCGATAGCCAACATACCGTTTTGTGTTTCTTGTTATATAGGTGGACGCCTATATATTTATTTTGGAGTATTGATTATATAGAAAGGGGCGCGGGCCGGGGCTTAGCCCCGACCCACGGTCCGTTGCACAGTTCCATACGACCTACACCTTGGGATTCTATGCGCGCGGGAGAGTCATTTAATTGGCTCGTGGTTTTGTGTTATTACCATACCACTGTGTTTTTGGGTTTAATTGTGCGCGGGGTTTAAAATTCAAAGCCCGTGGTTATATACGGTGTTATGTGACCGGTATTTATACCTATTGTGCGGGTTTTAAACTTGGTATCGGGGCTATTATGTAACACACATAATTATATGCGCGGAGTTGTGGTTCAAGCTCCCGGTTCGATGGTATTACACATACGACCATTTTATGTTTTCATATGGCCCACGGTGTTTAAAACTAAGCCCACGGTTGTGTTACATCCACATGCGACCATTCGTTGTAAACGTGGGCGCGCGTTTTATATTTGTTTTGGGTTTTATTACCATTATATGCCACGGTTACATAAATTGAAATGTGACCAAACCACAAACAAACGGTTGGCGCGCGTTTTTTGGAGCGGGAGTCCACCAAGTTTGGTCTTTTACTATTTTTAGCTAAACTAACTCCAGCTACTCCAATTTTAGTGGAGTTTGTTGAGGAAAAGAAGGAGGAGTTGGTTTTGGGCATAACTGGAGCTAGGGAAAACCATTCTTGACGTT
>JZKD02S1690864.1:564034-578161 GCA_000966675.3 Picea glauca
GTATGTGTGTGATTGTTTATTTATTACTGCTCATTATTGGATAATAATTCTACATTGATATAACATTTGAAGAAAAATGATTATAATTGCGTTATTACTGATTCACCCCCCCTCTCAGTAATCCAACAAAAGAAGCAAGGGTTTAAGGTAAGTATGAAATTATTTTTTTCTGAATTTTAATTAAATCTAAATAGAGATAGAAATTGTAAAAAAAATATTATTAAAATCAACAGTAAAATTTAAAATTTTTACTATGCATGATTTTGAGTGAATCACAAAACCCTTCAAATTATGATTTTTTGAATAATTTTGTTTCTCCAAAAGGGTTTTGAGTGAATCACCATACCCTTCAAATTCTGATCTTCTGAATAATTTTGTTGTTCCAAAGTATTATGTTGCTCCCTGGTATGCCTCTCTTGCAAATATCTCTCGTGTAACTTTTGGCAAAATAATGAAATAGTGAATAGTTTAATACTATTTAAAGGATTTTATGAAAATGGTTTTGAGTGAATCACCATACCCTTCAAATTCTAATCTTCTGAATAATTATGTTGCTCCACAGTGCTCCCTGGTATGTATCTCTTGCAAATCTCTCCCCTATAAATTTTGACAAAATAATGAAATAGTGAATAACTTCTTACTATTTAAAGGACTTTATGAAATTAAATTTTCAAAACATGAATTCTTGCTCATTTTTCAATTGTAAAAAGCACAAAGTCGCATTTTTTTTTTAGTTTTTTGAAACACTGGTGTGTTTATTAAGATAACACACCGATGTGTTTGTTTATGCAAAGCACCAGTGCACTAAAGAATTTTGGAGCACTGATATCATGTAATTCTTTTTTATTTATTTGAAATATTGAGAACTAATGTGATTAGTAATTAAACACCCTGGTTCTTTATATTGTTATAGACAGATCGGTGTGTTTCATTTAAATAAGTTCATTGCTATGCTTTAAACTTTATCTGAATTTTAATTTTCACATAAAATAGTATATTCATCTTAAATTATCCTTTAGGATGCATCCACGTGACTTGTAGTATTTCATAATACACGTTTTTCTCTTAAATTCGTCTTATTCTTAAAAACTTATTGTTGATTTGTCTCAAATGCAGGGAGAAAAGATTATAATATCAAATGGTCAATTCTTCAAATTCCATCTCATTCCATATTGATTAAAGTCCATCGTGGAGTTCTCCCTTTCCATCTCCAATAAGTTCATATTTTATTTATATTTCGATTATCTAATTGAATTTTTTTATCCATGTCAATCTGAATAAAATTGTATCCAAATTTGCAGCATCCTGATTCAGAATCGAGTTCATATGTAGAAAATATTCCACTAGTTCAAAAACATCAAAAGCACTTATCAAGAGCAACATACCGCAAGCAGTTTGTAGATGAAAATGGACAGCTTCTTTACCCTACCAATTGTAATATGCCATCTTCCAGCCCCAATCCTGAGTCAACGATGGTAATAAATGTTTTGTATAATGTAATTTGAACAAACCAATTGCATTGTGTTTATTGATATCATCGATGTACTAATGTTCAATATTTTTGAAATTAGGATTCTGATGATGAGCGACCTATCTATCATATTTTTTTTCACCCCCACTACAATGTCAAATTGAGAGAATGATGCAATAAGAGCACAACTCGGAGAGGAAGCATACCAAGAATGGTTGAATCAACCACCTATTCAATTCTCACTATGTCCAGATTCACCAATTAAGAATGAATACAACGATAGTAGTTCTTCACAAGTTGGCAATGGATTCAATCAAATAGAGGTTGGTATCGATGATTATTTACGAGATACGACTACCATGGAGACAAAGTTGTTAGATGCATTCTAGAAAGATGAGATAGGGGATGATGATTGTAACATACCTGACCCCTGAGTGGTTTTCCTAGGGATGGGGCATCAAAATTTCATTCTCCTTAAGTGGTCAAATCCTTCATTCAGGGTCTCTATCATGTTTTTCTCATCCAGAGCTTTCCAAACATGGTCTCCATGCTCAAAACCAAGCTCAGAAATGGAGGATATACCTTTTCTAAGTTCTTTGGGCATCATTCAGTTGAGGGCCACGTGACGTCCACATGAATCCACCTCACATGTATTGTCTCCAGTATTCCCATGAAGGAGAAATTCGAGGGATCAACAGGGCTTAAGCATTCTAGTTAACCCCATCTCAAAATATTTGGTTAGCTAGGCCACTAGAGTCACAAAGATCAAACATCCAAATAGCATACCACTAATCAAACTCAAAATTTTACAGAAGAATGATAAACACCATTATCATCCATTTCACGCAAGGCACAAGTTATCACATTTACAGATAATCAAATCATGCATTTCAATTCTAGGATACCTGGCATAAAAATACTTATCTATTACAGTCAATCACCAACCAATTGAATATGGGTGTTCACCTAGCCACCCAACCATAGGATCAAAGGCATTCATTCTTAGCACTCTGGCCACCCCCGTGCCAAGTCATGATATCACCAGGGAACTTTCGCAGTTTCTCGTGGATTCTTTCTTTGTTTCAGTTTCTTCTCAGGTTATGTTCTCTGCAAACTCTCAGAGATCTCTTTCTATGCCATGGCCTTGGTGAGGTTTATCAAATGCTCACTCTACATCAATCTCATGGCCTTCTGTTCATCATCCGCTGGAGAGCTCCACGCATTCCCCTCTCTATCTATCTATTTTTTTCCTTGTCTCTATTTTCTGTATATCTTTTTCCAGGATGGTTCTCAACCTATCTTTTTCCTTCTATCGAAAGGGAACTTGAGTAATCCTGGTCTGCCAAACCCTGTGATACTTCAGGTTGACATTCTTCAGTCAAACCATGCTTCCATTCATGGTGGTGGTTGAGTATTCAACCACCAGTCCTTCCTTCATTAATTGATTCCTCCCCTTGGGATCCGGATAAGGCTTATTATCTCAACAAAGGGAATTTGGTTCATTTGAACTAATGAACCCTCTCTATAGTTTCTTCACTCTTTCCTCTAGTGATATCATGGCCAGTACTTCGAGGCTTCACACCCATAGTCAGTCATTGGTAGTTTAAACCATAATGCATTTACATTGTTCTCATGCCATAGCATGGTGATTATGATTACTGATTAATTACAAGATGGGGGAAACAAGGGTGTTACAATCCCCTCCCCCTTAAAAAGGAACACCATCCTCGGTATTATTTCTCAGTAACACCTGCCATGCCTTTCTCATTCAATTTCTTCAGAAGTATTGACCCTCTTTCTTGGTAAGGTCATTTTTAGGCTCTTGGCCTTCTTCACCTGTCTTCAAAATTCTTAGACAATAAGCATGTTAAGTATAGTTCCATGCAAAAACATTTTATTGTTGCATAAAATTATAGAAAAAAAATTCACAATTTAGCATAGTACTCATCTTTGTAGTTTGTGGATTTGTATCCACATGGTTGTCTTGTTATCCAGGCTCACTTGTTTTTTTCCCGGACATACCCATTGTGTGCATGGTCTCAATCAATTGTTTACAAGAACTATCAGAGTGTCATCTTCCTTGCGATCACTCACCCTCCAGGCTCAGGCTCAGGCATCCCCTTCTCTATTATATAGTCCCTCGGGTGATCCATATTTCCTTGCCAAGGTTTTCTCACACAGAAAGAATTCCTTATAGTTAAGGTGTCCCTCAGACTTGCTCTGACGAGGCGTCCCTCCAGCTTATGTTACATCAACACAACATATTCCATGTGATCATGGCTTACCACAGAGTTCTCATGTCTCAAAAGTATCCTCTTTCATGCTTTCCAGCTTGACAACCTTCATATGTCCTCCCTAGGAATATATTTTTGTCTCCCTTGTATCATAGGTATACAGAAATTATGAGATATTATCCTCAATTTCAAATTCAGCATTTTCTTGCAAATCTGTCACCCACAGATTTCCAAGTTCCACATTTAGTTTCATATATGTTCCACACAGGAACTATATTCATAGCTACGAGACTTTCCTCACCATACTAGTTTGGCTCAGCAGGAAATTTTGGTCTTCCTTATGGGCTTACAATGCTTCCATATCCAAAACCCTTTGCTTCCTACAATTTCAACATTCCTCAGCCAAACAAATCTTTAGTTCTCGTGCACATTATATTTTCATTGCACACTTGTAGTGGTTCTATTGTTCCTGAGTTTATACTTTAAGGCTCTAAAGTATACCATCAAGGCATCCGATAAGATAACGAAAGTTAAAGATAGAAAAGTCACTTATACAAAAAGGGCTATGGCTAGTTTCTTAACTGTCTTTGTCTAGCTTCTCAGTTTTCATGGGCATTAATATCCCTTTCAATTGCTACCCATGAAAGTTATAACTCAACCCGGTTACTTGTTGTCTGTAATATGGTGTTAAATAAATTTAAGGCAATGCTCATTTGATCTGATAGTCCAAGCTCGATATTGGGTTGTCTTGTAACTGGTACAGTCATGAGGGATAAAAACTGAAAAGATAAATTCTTTTGTTTTCTTTTAGGTTTTTATATTTATGTTTCAAAATATGTAAGAAGAACTCCAAAACCTTGAATTAATAGTATGATGAAACTAAAGGTTGATTTCGGTATCTGAGTTAAATTTTGAAAAGGGAATATGTATGAAATGAAAAGAAAACATAAAGTTGTTGAACAAGGTGAGGCATCAATTAAAGACGAATCTTACCTTGTGACAGAAGAAGAAAATAGTTAGGAAAAACTCTTAATGAAGCATATGATATTGAAATCTAAAACATTTACAGGTCTTGTACCTGCTGATAGCCAATACAAAGGAAAAATTGTAAACGATTAAATTGCAAGAATAATTAATCACCACAGTAGAGGTTATACTAAATTGTCGTTAAGCATTCATCAAAGAGATATGAAAAATATGAAACAATAGAGAAGCACATAACTCAAACTTGACCAGATATGGAATCTTCAATCTATATTTATATTAATTCAAACATATCTTCAAATTCATCTTTACAATACGCCCAAAAAAATCCCTATTTCAGTCTTCTGAAACTATACTTATACCAGATCACCCATACATTGATGGTTGGTGATTTCCTAACTCCTAGGGGTAAACAGTTGCCAAAATGAAAATCTCAACCATTTTCTTGATTATCTTTTATTTTTCTATTGTCTCAATAATATAAGCTTTCAAAATGATACTTCATTGTTTTATTGAAGTATCTCCTTCATTTGACCCAATACATTCAATACATTTTTCAAGAAAGTGTACAAAATTTATGGGAGGCTCTGGAAAATCCTTCGCTTCAAATAGATAAAATTTTCTCTGAATTTTGGGAAGTCAGTCTTCAATCCCCCTACCAACAAACCTAATTGATTGAAATTTTAAGTTTGTCTTCACCAACCACCTGGCTATTAGGGTAACATCAATTTCCTTTAATTGTGAAATTTCCATTTGAATTTCATTCAAACCCTCTTTGAAATTCAACTGGTGTCTTACAATGTTTATCTGTCCTAATTGCCCAGTGTAATTGTCCCTTCCAATACCTAATGATCCCTTGTCCAACAAATCAAATATTTATTCGCAATTGCTTTTATTTCCTTGGTTATTTTCTTGTTTTCTGCTATGTTGGTTTCCCATACTTTGAGCATGATATCGCCTCTGATCTTCTCTGCGACAGATAGCTTTTGAATTTTCGATACCTCTTCGTTTTCTTAACATACAACTGCCTTTTGGAAAGTGGCCCTTGATGCTTTAGCTTCTTTTTCTTTAAAAATAATATTACCAAAAGCATTGCTTACTTCTTGAAAATACTTTTGAATAATCTATACTTTGGAGATTAATCTTTGTTGCTTGACTTCTATCTTCGTATGCATTTCCAGTGACTAGTCCTGAAAAACTTTCAAATCTATAACCTGGCCTTTCATTGAATTCAATTTAGCATGTATTTGTCTTACCAATTATTCTTGTCGAATAACCTGTATTTGGATAGTCTTCATCTTCTTATTCATCTCATCTAGACTTGACTTAAGCGATTGAATTTCATGTTTGTCAACAGCCCTGGCTTGATCCAGACCTTTATTTATTTCTTCTCTGATATTTTTCTCATTATATTTAGTTGGTTTTGCAACTGGACTATCCCATGGTTACTCTGTTTCAACCTTGTTCTCATATTGTCAATAGTGAATAGATTTGTTGTTGCCAAAGCTTCCATGGATCCCTCTACCTCTGTAGTGAAATATTCTTCTTCCAAGTTATGCCCATCTACAAGCACCCTGTGTTTCCTTACCATACCACCTTCTCTCACATACATCTCCTGCTTTAATACAACCTTCCACTTTTTACTGAATAAGTAATCAGAGGGAGGTATTTCTTCTCTAGAGACAGGGGTGAGATCACTAGAATATATGAATCCTATCTGAGGGAGCCCAAAAGTAGACTGTAAATGGGTCAAGGAAGCGATGGGATTACCCAACTCTATGGATTTTGTTTCCCCTGTTGCCTTGGGGGTATCAACATGAACAGTAGATGATGAAGGGGGAGTAGATTGACTAGACTCGGGAGGTGTCCCAGACCTTCTTTCTGTTTCTTCTCCTGGATTCTCTGTCTGTGGGACTTCTTTGTTTTGTGAAGATCCTTCGGCCCCTATGATTTTTCCTTAGTGTTTGCTTTATCCTGCACTTTCTGTCCAAAACCTAGGGGAGTTTTTTCTTGTTCTGGGGTAGGGATTATTGCTTCTCCCTGCAATACCTTGGGCAGACCACTTCGTCTGTGTCTCTGGAAGGTTAGAAAACCAGTTTGCAAGTCAGATGGTAATGTCTGTACCCTGTCTAAGACCTCCTCATAGGTTTTGACCCCTTTGAAAATGTCATCGTGAGGGGATTCCCCATCTTCATATGCTTTCATGCCATAGTGAGCCATGTCATTTCCCATTGTTTGATAAGGGTTGTGTTTCCTGTGTTCAAGATCAACCAACTTAACATCCTCTAGAGTTGCAGCTTCAACCTTGGAATGACCCAAGTTGAGTAGCAAAAACCTCCCAATCTGTACGGGAAAGACTGGCCAAAACTTCTTTTGAGCTGTCTTTAGTTCTATCTCAATACCGCCTATTATTATCTCATGAGCTACCTCCCTTCACACCAGTCTATCAGGGAGTAATTTTGGAAGTGCATGAGGAGGGATAGAACATTTAAAAACCCTGATATAGGAGAAATTCTCCTCAATAAACCAATCGACGACCGCCTTTAGGTTTCCTATGACCGACTCTAAAATATGGGGGGGTGCACATCCATAGAGCATCTGATGCACCGGTATCACCATAAAATGACAAATTTTGTAAAAAGAATCCTTAGCATTTTCTTCCCACAACTTAGAATGATATTCATGAATAGGTTCAGTGCAGGTTGGGTTCCAACTCCAATTCATCAAAGGGAAAGGAGTTGTGAAACATATATCATCCATAATGTATGCAGACATGTAAAAGGCTACTGGTCGGCCACTGGATCTCATGGTTTGATACTCTACAACCTCCTTAGCTAGGTGATCTGATAGAATCTTGTTTCAATTGAAGCTATAGCCTTCAGCTACTTCATGTAAAAGGGGCACCCATTCTGCAGGGAAATGGGTAGGACTTTTCTTCCCAAAAAGTCTACATAGAATCATCGCCACATAGACCATGTACTCATTCAATGAGGTTGTGGCATAAACGTTATGGGTATCGGCCCTGAATTTTGTTGGGTGTCTCCACCAGTCTTTGATTATGCCGGGGTATGTTTGATCTACCTCTGTGCATTCTTTCCTTTGAAATTCACTTACAAACTCTTTATTATAAATGTACTTAGAATTGGGAGACAATTTGTACATTACTTGTATATGCTCCACTCTGAAAGAGTCGACGACGATCCCTCGGTTGTTCAAAATGCTTCTCGTTTGCATGTATTTCCTCTCTAAATCTCAACTGATCATATCATTGTATGTCATGAGTTGTGGGCGTATAGCTACTTTGTGAAGTTTGGAATCTTCTATGTCCTAGAGTTTGTTTTCAGAATCATTGGGAAAATTCTTGATTTCATAGTCCAAGGTTTCGAAAATTTGCCTCCAAGATTTGATGGAATCAATGGCATGCAGTGTAGTATCAGATATGACATCTCTTTCCGGGCTTGAGCTTTCAGCTACTTCTTCACTTTTCTTAGGTGCCTTTCAAAGTGCCATAATGTTCGCGCTAGACTAAAAACCTGTTTGCAGAGGAAAAATATATAATCTTGGATAAATGCAACTCACTCCTGATTGTAAAAAACAAGAATGAAATTTGAACTATAGAACATTTATTAACCTTTATCTTGTCTTACAATGAGTGTACTGACACAGGTGATTTAGGAATTAATTTTTTAATGAGGAAGATACACCTAGAGATATGCCTTCATGTCAAAAATATATCCATTTGGACATTAATAATATTGTCGCATATCGGCAATTTCAAACTGGAGTTTCGAAAGGACTTCTTTCAACAAATCCCGAAATGTGAAATGCGAAAAGTAGTTTAGTCATTATTATTCATGTTTTAAACTAACTTAATTTAGCTTTAGACTTTGTTAAAAAATTTACGATTTCCCATTTCGGAATTTCAGGGATCCCGTACCCAAGAGGTATGTCATAAGAAAACCCGGAATCGCGAAATCACGATGGGATTAATTTAGGCGCTAATCACTTGTATTAATTCTTTAGTTAATCGAGATTAGTAATTAATTTCTTGTTTTCCGAAATTCAAGGATCGCGCATTCGAGGGTCGACATTTTGAAATCACTTTGATACAAGAAACCCTGAATCGTGAAATATTAATGAATTTTTGATTGTGTTTAAGAGTTTAATTAATCACGACTAAAGGGTACTTTGTGAAACGCGCGTCGGGAATTATAACACTCATTTTTTCTTTTTTCTTTTTTTTTTTTTACTTTTAATATAAATCATTTTCAGGATTTCGGCACCGGGACTCTGGAGTTGCTAACTAAAAATCATACCTCGTGAAAAACCGAATCTCGAAACCCAAAAAAATTGAAATACTTTTGACTCCTTTTTAGGGCTAAGGGCGGCTCCATGGCTAGGTAAAAGCGAAGTTCCAGGTTTAAAGGGTAAAATTATTAAACTTCGTGTCAACATTAGGCTCCATCTAGGGATCTTGTTTCCTTGTGGGACGAGAAGAACATGTAGACCAAGTTCCTTCATTGGGTAAATGAGGTCAATAATTCAACTTTGTGAAACAAACCAGGAGAAAAAATCAAAACAAGATTTTAGGATCTCTATATTTAACTTTGAAAATTCTTCAAAAATAAAACATCGATTTCATTTTCTGAAACTGACCTTATATATGTGTAAGATAATCAAAACCAAATTAACCATTCTACCAGGTTTCACCTAATTCCGTTTGCATCAAGGTAAAGTAGTTTCAATGTGTCAAATTAGGGGATCCCAGAAACCTATAATGTGAATCTAGCTGAAAGAAGAAAAGTTGCCAAAGCATCCTATAATTCATGTATAACAGCCTTATCAGATACAAGGATAGTTATTCACTGCCATCGAGCTTGTTCAGTACCCCGGTGAAGTTATCAGACTTCCCTTATTGAATTTCCTTTCACCACTTCATTGTTTTCTAGCATTTAAATGTTGAGATGAGGGCAATCAATATAATGAATTTCCTTTCTTTGTCTCTTTAGACTAGATGGGGGCAATCAATATTGAATTTCCTTTCACCATCTGTCTGTATATAATTTTTAATATGAAGTGGGGGAAATCAATCAGTATGTAATATACTCAGGAAGATATCTGCTTGAATTTTTTAACAATAGGGGCTTGTCAACTCACTTAAATAGCTCTGGGCTAATCTTCTCTCTTGCCTTCAAACATCATTGGCTTCAAGGAAATTCTTAAGGGAAACTTCTTGACATATTTTTAAGGACTTTTCTTGAGAAAAACCAATTAGTTTATTCTCATTAGGAAGGCTAATAAGGTTAGGATTAACCTAGACATACTTCTGGTTCAACTAAAGTTAAAGAACTATAAACTCCACCTATTCTCATTTTTGAAGTTCTGTTTGAGAATTTTCAGAACCAAAGTGAGACCTTTCTTTTCTAGGGGAACTTACGATAAAACCTCCAGGGTCAGGCGAGAAGCAGGCTTTACCGTGACCAAGGGGAAGGTAAGGGGCTTCAGAAAAGCTACTACACACATGACCGTTCTTAAAGATTTTCTCAATTAGCTTTTATAACTTTTCCTTAAGTCCACCCTTTCTTTTTCACTTCCTTATTTGAAAATTTCAGTGATAATATTAGCATCAATTGAACTAATGATTTATTCATTTGTATCTCTCGGGGTAATTTTAGCTTGAATTTTCAAAGCAGAATCTCATACCTTGGTAACTCCTATGTTGCCAGCCAAAAAGGCTATTAATTTATTACCCTTTTCATTGGAATATATTTAATACATATATCCATGTTTATCACCTTTTTAACATCTCTAGTCTCTTGGTTCGTCAACAACTTTCCTGCGAAATAAATTAGCATACTAATTGTCAGGAAATATCATGAATCAAAATTAATTTATTTTTTTTAGATCTTAAAAATAAAAATAAAATAAAAACTTACCGAAAGAAATGGAACTATAAAGTAAGCATGAAAACAAACTGGTATGTACAATGAGAGTTCATAAACACATTACTGCATGAAGTGTTTAAGGTGCCGCCCATTTATAGGGGTGTTGAGAATGTCTCCATCGAGATTTTCTAATGAAAAAGCATTTTTTCCCTTGGAAATCGAAATCTTATATGGGCCAGACTAGATCGGATCAAACTTGCCATGTTTACCACTGCCTTCTTTCTTGGCTTCCCATTTCAGGACCAGATCGCCAGGGAGGAAATCTCTATCTTTAGTTTTTTGATCGAATAAGGCCTTCATGTTATCTTGATATCTTTGTAGCCTTTCATTTACTTCGGCCCTATTTTGTTGAACTTCAACTAGCTGGTTTATCATCCTGGTAACGTCGTTGGGTTCTTCATTTGAATCTTTCCAAAGTTTCATTACGAGCAAAGAAAGATTTATTAGTAAAATGACGCCAGTGCCATATACCATCTGCAATGGGGAAATACCAATTGATCTTTTGGTACTTATCCTGATATCCCATAGAGCATATTTTAAATGGATATGCCATGCTTTCTTGTTTTTAGTCAAAAACTTTTTGATCACAGTAATCAGACTTTTATTAGATGATTCAGCTAGACCATTACCATGTGGATAGTAAGTTGTGGGGTGTCCTAGTATGATGTTGTATTTTTGGAAAAAGTTTATCATGGCCATTGACTTAAATTCTTGTGCATTATCAGTGACTATCTTTCGAAGATAGTCAAACCTAGATAAAATATTTTCTTCTAGGAAACTGATTACTACTGAGTCAGTTGCATTTCTCATGGGAATAACTTCCACCCATTTAGTAAAATAGTTTGTAGCGATTAGAATCCACTTGTGTTGTGCGCTGGAGTGTGGATGAATTTCTCCAATGAAATAAAGACCCCATTGTTGAAATGGACCTTTGGTTTTAACTAGAACTAAAGGTAAAGGTGGGACTTTCTGTTTTCCTGTAAACAACTAACAAGGAGTACAAGTTCGGACTTTATTGTTTACATCTGTGAAAAATTTAGGCCAGTAATACCCAACTCTTAATATTTTATAAGGCATTTCTCATCAAGCATGGTGCCCTCTGCACACTCACACGTGGAATTCATCTATAACTCTTTTTGTTTCAACCTCGACTAAGAAGCTCAGCATGAAACCCAAGGGGTCTTTCCAATACAATTTACCGTCTATGATACAATATTTTACAGCGTGTAACTTCAGTTTCCTAGTTTTAGATGGGGTTAACTCACTGGGACATTGAAGGGTCAGTAGGTAAGAAACAATATCGTGATACTAGAATAAAGTAGAGAACGTGTCTTGAATCTCAGTTGTGGGTGTAGTGATGTCAAGCTCATCTATTTCTAGAAATCCCTCGTTCTCTTGCAGCTGATTTATCCCAAGTGATTTTAAATTTGATTTGGCTATCAATTTGGCCAAACCCTGACCTTTGATATTTTTTGTTGAATTGACTTCCAAGTCGAACTCCTAAATTTTAGCCAACCACCTACCTCTTCTTCCATCGTTGTATGGTTGCACCGGGATATCTTTAACAGAGCTTGACGACACGTAAGCAATGATATTTGAGTGCAACACGTAAGTTCTGAAAGCCTTAAGAGCTTTGACCATTGCATAATCTTGTTTTTCCAATATGTCATATTTCAGCTCAGCATCTCTGAGACTTCTACTAAAAAATGCAATAGGTCACTCAAAACCTTCCTCACTTTTCTGTAACAATACAACTGCGATTGTATGTTCAGAGGCAAAAGAAAAAATCAAAAACTCTTTTGTGTAATCCAGGATTGCCAGGACTGGTTCTTCGCTTATTACTTTCTTGATACGTTGAAATGACGCTTTGGCTATGTTTGTCCACTTCACCTCACTGTTCATTTTAAGGATATTTGTAAGCAATTTTATGATTTCGGCAAAGTTAGGGATGAATCTTCTCAAGAAGTTTATTTTTCCTAGAAAAGACTGAATTTCTTTTACGTTTCTAGGAATGTTTATGGTATCTATAGCCTCGACCCTTTTGGGATTGATTTTGATTCCATATCTAGACAAGATATGACCCAAGAGTTTACCTTCTTGCATTGCGAAATGAGATTTCTTGGGATTAAGTGACAAACCAAATTTGCGACATTTCACGAAAGTTCGTTTGAGGTGTGTTAGATGTTATGCATCAGATTTAGAGAAAACAATCAAGTCATCAAGATAGATAACGACAAACTTATCCCTTTCGCCCACGAAAGCGATATCCATGGCTCGTTGGAAAGTTTCCCCTGCATTCATTAAACCAAAAGGCATGTTGTCGTACATAAAGGTACCCCAAGGGGTAGTGAACGGAGTTTTTTCTTTGTCATCTTGATGTACTGCAATTTGATTGTAACCTAAAAAACCATCAATCATAGACATTTTGTTAGCTCCAACTACTTTTTCTAAAACATGATCCATCTTAGGTAATGGATAATTTTCCTTAAGTGATGATCGATTCAGGTTTCTAAAATCTACACACAGCCTGATCTCACCATTTTTCTTTCTTACTGGGACAAAATTGGCAACCCACTCAGAGTATCTCCGTGGGACAATGATTTTAGCGTCCAGAAGTTTTTTGACTTCTTTTTCTATTACTAGTAGTAGGATAGGGTTAATCTGCCTGAGTTTTTTCTTGAAAGGTTATACACCTGGTTTCAGAGGAATTTTATGTTCCATTATAGTAGTGTCATAAGTTCTCAATTTGTCATAATACCAAGCAAAAATGTCTTTATATTGTCTAAGAAACTCAGCATACTTACTTTTGATTTCCAGATTCATATATTTGGATAATTTCACCTGTTATCCCTGATATCTAGGGATAACTAGGAGATCATGTCTCGAGGCCCATAGGTCCTAGACATGAAGTACCGAGAGCAGGATTGACCTGAGCATGGCCCTGGAGGGCCCATCCTTCTTCTTCTTCGCCAGACTTGTCCTGTTAGCAGTATCAGCTTCCATCACCATCGGCTTGAACTTGCATCAGAGAGGACTCTTGCTCCATGAGGTAATTGGTCCAAGGTATCATGGTATGTATCATGTTTGATCATTATAACCTTCTCATATATGCATTAGTTTCCTCTCATTTTTTATGACTGCTTGGATCTTACACTAATCCACTTGACCATTGTTGGGGTGATTTATGGGGTGACTTAGCAAGCTTGTATTCATGGGTTTTGGTTAGCCACCAAGGGGGATTTGCAGAGCCATTGTCCGCTCCCACCAATCTATCATTTTACATCTTGTCTCCAGCACATCTATCCCATTCCCCTAGTCCGGCCATTAGGATGACCGTTTGGGGGTTACACTTTGTCTTGTGGGAAGAAGGGGCTAAACGCCCAGGGGGTAAAAGCAACTGGTAAAAGATAAAATCCATAAGAAATGAAACCTAGAGATGCTTCGCCCAGGGATCCCCGAGAAGGCAATAAAAGGCCTCTCGATAAGAAACTAA